>JANHGN010009944.1:0-10988 GCA_024605025.1 Megaceryle maxima
AAAGCCTTCAAAGGTTGTTTAGAAGGAAAGAGGAGCCTATAGATCTAGAATATTTTTTGTTATTATTATATATTATTATAATTAAAACATATTTTTAGCAGCTGAAATCTGAGCCCGTCTGGGTATTTATACAGCAAGATGTTTTGGATGAGGAATAGGCCAAGATAGTCACGTGGTTGGGGCCAATGTGAAACAAAAGAATCCATTTATTATCCAGGCAGGAAATTTGTTCTTCGGGATGTTGTAGCTGCAGACATAATGATTTCATTTCCTCCAGTTCACCCAGATTAATGGCTTGTTCTCTTTTGTTTGTGTGCCTGTGTTATTTCTGCAACGCGGCTTCCCCCCTGCTCTGTGCCGGCGTGTGCGAACACGTGTGTGAGTGCCTTGGGCAAGGAAGGGGGGGATGTAGGGTCTCTGGGATGGGCTGCAGCAGCCTGGTTGGATTTTTGGGGTAGGTTGCTAGGAGAACCAAGCGAAGCCTCTGGGACCACCTGGGGTGTCCTGCTTGGCAGTGATGGATGTTCTGGTGCACGTGCATCTCTGGAGGCATCCTCCTGCATCTCTGGAGGGATCCTGCATCTGCTCATCCTGCCAAGGTCACCAGGGCAACAAGGGGTGTTTTCCTACGAACCAGTGATCAGATGGGGGAGATGGAAAGACTGAGACATAAGCACTAGTGTTGTCTTTATGGTAGGCTTGGGAGTAGCATGTCTTCTCCATGGCCATGTTCAAGGGTATACATAGGCGTTGTGTACTTGGTGGGAAACCTGAACCTTTTCACCCTCCCAACTATGATGTCAAGAAACAGCTTCTTTTCCTAGGGAGCCATGCTGATGCTCAGGGATGCAGGTGTCAGCTGCTTGGTGATGGGTGAGCAGCTCCCTGCTTGCTGGCTGGGCTGGCCTTTCATACCAGGCAGGTCCCAGCCCCTCACAGGGCTAATGGCCATGTGGAAGCTGGTGGCACTTACACTCCCTCCACAGTAACAAAAAAAAAAAAAAACAACAGACCCATCTTTGTGGACACTACAAGATTAGTGGCAGCCTTAATTGCTCCCTTTCTTGCTTTCTGAGTGTTTGGCTTTCGACAGCAAGTGATGCCTTTGTGTTGCTATTGCCTGAATGATCCTTGTGGGGTTTCGGCACAGAGCTTTTAATTTACTGTATGCTGCGTGACTGCGATCTTCTGAATGAAGATTCTGATGAATCTGGAGTAACCATATGGAATTGGAAGCACCCATCTGTGATGAGAAGTTGAATGTGGCACTACCTAGGATCCCCACTACAGGAGGTTTGGTGACCTTGTGCCCCTGTGCCCCGCTCTTCCTCCTTTAGGCATTTCTGCTTTAAATCTGGGGAGGAGAGGGAGTTTCTGCCACCTCTTCTGGAGGAGATTTCCTTGCAGGGACATACCTCACTGAAGGAAGACCCTCTTGACCATGAAGGTGCATCTGCCATTGCTCCTGCCATCCTTCCATCTTCTGGGTACTCATGTGTGATGATCCTTCTTGCACGTGTTGCACCTTCTTGCTTTTGTACCATGAAGGGTGCATGGGCCCCACCATCTAAAAGCTGCAGAGTTGAGTTCCTGATACCCTGTTGAGCTGTGGGTGCCTTCTGTCCATCTACCTGCCCTCCCAAATTGCTCCTGGTGGTGACAAAGTTTGTGAGGATGTGACAGCTCTGTCACAGAGAAGGTAACGAACAGCAATGAGACTCAGAGTGCAACATGCACTTAAAGTGATTTATTTCAGTAAGGAAACCACAATCAGGGAGTATGGGTCAGTGTCATCAGAAGAAGAGGTGGGTATGGAGATGAGCTTGGGGGGAAGTTTATAATCAACTGGTGCCACTTCAAAAATGAGCAGAGCTGGTGTTGCATGAAATGGAGCTGTGCTGGTCATGCTGGGACCATCCTTTGCCCACAGTGGATCATAGGCACCTCCTGGGGGTCAGCTGGTGATTGGGCTGGCAGGCTGCCACAGGTGGACACCTTGCTTACCTCCCTGCAATCCCATGCCCAAGCATTTTGGTGAGGATTGCTCCTGTGTTAAGTCAGTTCTACTCATGCACTCTGGAAGGAAACTGTCCTGATGAGGAGGGGAAAAATAATCCCCAGAACTGGCCTTGGCACAGCTCCCAGCACACAGATGGCTGTCCTCATGCTAGAGCCTTTTCCCAGCTTGCACCCGCGCAGGCACCGGGGCTAGAGGCAGGGGTGTGCTGGGCAGGCTGGCTGCCAAGCAGCACCTCCTGCCAACATCCTCCTCTTCCTCCTCCTTCTCCTCTTCCTTGCCTCCCAGGGACGGCAGGAGCTGTGGCCGCTCCAGCCAGCCATTGTAGCTTGCAGGAAAAGCTTGGCGTAAGCACAGTTCTGAGCAAAATATTGTGATTTAAGGTCAACTTAGAGAAGCTATTGTTTTTCTTCTCTAAGAATGCGTGTGCCAGGGCTTCTGGCACAAGGAAATGCAGGGGGATGGAGGACCTGGTGCTGCCTCTGCATGGGTAGGAGCCAGGGCAGGCAGGAAGCACCTCATCAAAAGCTTGCAAAGAGGAGTCCTGAAGCCCCTCTTGTGCATACCTTCGAAGGGGTATCCAAAGGGGTGACTGCTGGCCCTGTGAGGGAGGGAGGAGCAGTCACTCCTGCTACTGGCATATTCAGGCAAGGGTTTAACATAGCCCTGCAGGCCCATCAGAGCACCTTGTGTGAATGGTGGGTGTTTAGAAATTCTGGCAAACACATTTGGTTATTTACTCACCAGACCAGCTGTAATACACATATGTACCTAAAGATGGAAGAGATTGAGAGTAAATTTTTTAGGAGAGGGTGAAGGATGGTTACAGATCCTGGCCATTGGCTGTTTTGACCAAATCTGAAAGTGGAAAAAGGAAGGAAGAAAAAAGTTGCAGGTGAAGGTGAGAGAGCCAAGGGATGCATTTGCATGCCATTTTGGGAAGTGGCATTTGGACATGGGGACAGATCCAAAAAAAAAAAAGTGAGGTCTGTTCATGAGGTGCTTTGCCATTTGTGAGGGACCTCTTGGCTTTGCCACATCCCCTTCCCCACTTGACCACGCCTGCAGCGTTATGGCTGGGCAGGCAGTGGGGCTCTCTGCCAAGGCATCCCTGGGGGATGCAGGCACAGACTTCCCCTGTCCTGGCAGTGCCCTGATGGAGGCTTCCCCGTGTTGCCGGCAGCTCAGCGCACTGCCGCAGCGGTACAGATTTATTTCCCTTTGCCTCTCACGCTCTTTGCCTCATTTGCACTCGCGAGCTGACTCCATATGGTGAAAAACCAGAGAGCCGGCGCTCGGCACAGCGGCCGGTGCTGGCAGGGGAGGTGGTTGGGGGAGCCGCTTGCTGACGAGCTTTTGCAGTTTCTTCCGTTTTGAGGTTCAATATTTCCACCTCCTCCCCTCAGCAGCTGTGCTTCGGCAGCCGGGGCTGAGCTTGTTACCTCCAGTGGCAGCAAGAGCATCCCGGCACGTTTCCTGTCTCAGTCCCCTGCTTTCCCTCCTTTCCCCACCCCAAGACCCCCAGCGCACGAGTAGGGGATCTTCATGATGCATCTTTGGACCAGCAATGCTGTTGCTTGCTTGTTGCTCAGTTCTTTGTTACACCTGAAAAATAATTGGCCAGCTTCCCTGAAGGCTTTAGTACATGTCAGATGCTGCATTAAAAAATACAGGATCAGTCTGTCAGTGGTTGTTCTGTTCCGGAGATGTGCCAGCAAGTTTGTCTTATGCTCGCTCTGTGTGTGCCTGTCCAGAGCCAGGATTTTTCTTTGCAAGCCTTTAACTTCAGTGGGGGGATTCAGTTTCTGGCTTGACTGAGCAGTCTGGCTTTAGCTGTTAGCAGCCAGGGGGTTTATCAGGTGAAAAAGGATGCTTTTCTCTTAAATTTTGGTGTCTGGGGGAAACACCAAGCACTTGGCTGTGTCGGGAGGAGGTGCGCATGGGCAAAGGGATGCTGTTTGCTAAGCTCAAGTCCCCTGATGGTGCTTGCTCGCCGTCTGAGCAGTCTGTCATGTTCATAGCTCATGCAGAATCCCTTTGACATTTTAAAATAAGATCTAGTAAATAGGAGCTGGACGACGCCAGGTGCATATCTCGTCCTGAGAGCTCTTTGACAGCACGGCTGGCATTTTAGATTTAGGGCTCTAGGAGATGCATGTTTTTGTAGTGAATGCGAAGCTTTTCTAGAGATCGTGGTCCAAGACAATGATTCATCCTGAATCTCTAAAGAAGTGATGGCGTGTAGGGAAATGCAGGATAAATGTTTTGATTTTTAGAGCTTTCTTCATAGGTAGTGCTATCCTGGAGTAAGGCAAAATAAATTCAGTGGGGAAGGAGAGCCACAAGGAAAGGAAGTGACAGGTCTGATGTCTTAGTTCAACAAAACTTAATGTGTCTGTTCCAGTGTTGCTTTTGAGTTGGTGGCCTCGAAGGCTGACTTTGTGGGCAAACATGGTGTAGTCATAAGACACTGCTGGGGAGATCCCCCTGCAGTCCCCCAGGTGAGTGCCTGGTCTAGCCATGAAGAGAGCACATCCTTTTAATTTATCCTAGCACCTGTAACTGTAGATGCTATTGAAGTTTATGGCTGCTCTGTCTTCTCAGTTGACTAATTCTGTATTTAGAAGTTATGATTTCTAAGGGAATCCCAGTTGGTAAGAAGACCAGTTCCACTGAACTTCTTAGGCTTCCATGGCCCTTGTCTGCAAAATCTCAAATGCTGTGTGGGTTGTTTTGTTTTGTTTTGTTTTTCCCCTTTCTCTCTTTGGGTTCCTTACTTCCTCATGGTATGATGAAGATCAAGCCCTCTCTTTCCAAGAGAAGAGTTCCTAGCAGAATGCCCATCTCTTGAGTGAGCTCACTTGCTTCCATTCAGCCTGGCTGGAGCACACCATGAGCAGCCAATGCTGGTACATGGCTGTTGACCAAGAAGTAAGCTACAGAAAAGTAGCAGAAAATAGGAAGTTGTTGACATCACTATCTGATGTTTGGTTTATCCTTGCCATCCCTTAAGGCGGTGCGCTCCCCTTCGGATGTATGATGGGCTGGGGTACTGTATCCTCCTTGGCTGGTGAGTTGGTCTTCCAAATTACCTGGTCTCTGCCCAAGAAGTCCAGTGATGTTAGGCTGCTGTGCCCAGCTTGTGCCAAAAGCCACCCAACTGTGTGGCAAGCTGTAGAGTGTCCTCAGGCATCTGAGCTTCAGCCTTTATCTGCTTTGGTGTGTGATCCTGGGTGATGATAGCATGGATGCTGAAGAGCAGACAATTGCCCTTCTCTAACCTAAAGCAATCCTTCCTTCATGACGGACCTTCTCGCTCCACTTAGCTGGATCTTGAGTTTGGAGTGTGCTACTTCTCCAGGGTAACTTCATAAGCTTTTTGGAGGTTAGGGTTTCTGGGAAAGCTTCTGCCCATCCCTGTGTGGCCGAGTTCCTCTTCCACATCTTCTGGAGGATGAAATGAGTAACTGCCAAGCTTGACACCCAGTGATTTTTGGGGCAGGCTGTGGCATTCATAACTGTTTGCTGGCAACCCTGATTTGAGAAAGCAAAAATGAGGATTTAACTGCATAGCGACATTGTTCGGGAAGATATTCTCCTGAAAGATAGTCTTGTCATCTTGCAGCCCTGGATCACTCCTCTGGTAGCGACGTGGGGAGGAGCTGAGCTCTTGGGATGGCTGAGTCTGTCTTGGTGAGCCAGAGCATTCATTAAAGTGCTCTTTGAGCCCTTGGTGCTGCTTGGCTTGGAGCTGCCAAAGTAATCTGTACCCTCTGCAAATGTTTCCGTATGTGCTATGATCTGTGTGTATAGCACGTGTGGATTTTCTATATCTGTGACCTGTGTGCAACTATGAAAAGTATGATATTGGCAGTGGATTTTGTCACTGTGGGAGCTCCTTATATTTGGAAAATACTGGGTCACCTGCAACATGCCATCCTGCTGTTTTCCCATCATCTCCAATGTCTGATTTGATCTCAGTGAATTAAAACTTGTTCACAAATTTTATAAAATAGGTTTACATTTTGGAAAACAAAATGTACTGAAAGCCCAATCTTTTCTCTCTTATCTTTGTATTTGATTTTGGTCCGCTTTGTCTTTTTTTTTTCCCTGTGATGCATGGTGGTTTTTTTTTTTGGTTTTTTTTTTTTTTTTGGTAATTCTCTGTGGTTTCCTTCCCTCTCTCTTATCTCTACCTCTACAGTTCTCTCTTCTTTCCTCTCTGTTCTTCCCCCCCTCCTTCCCACTTGTAATTTACTAGCAGGCAGGTTGTCTCTTTGATTTACTGTATCTCTCCTCAGTAGGATTATGATAAATGGATTGTATGGCTTCGAATGAGCTCCTCCAACACCACATACCCATGCTGGGTCAAGCCCCTTTGGAGCATGAAAACCAAGAGGAGATGGTGGGGCCAGGTCTTCCCTGCATGGTCTGCAGGGAAGAGTGAGTGTTGGACCATAAGGACCAAGTTCTATTTACCAAACTTAACATCACCTTCTGAACTCTTTTAGCCTCTGTTAGGTGCGTGCTTGGCAGAAGGGTTTTTATCTGAGCTTTTCTCTCACATAATACGGCTGGGTTTGCTGCATGCGTGAGCATGCACGTATGCTTGCAAAAATTTAAGAAGGTATTTTATTGGGCACTTTCAGACACATCAGCCAGAATATATTTCAATTTACTGTATCCTGATATGGATAGTGTTTGCGGCTTGTAATTAGAGTGTTTCATCCTGCAGTCGCAGCAGGCAGCGGTTTATTGATAAAGTTGTTATATAGTTGCTGAGCAAACACCCCCAAATCTGAGCTTCATTAAGTTATCGCCTGCCCTGCTGCGATGTATCTTCATTGCGTGCTGAAATCCATGCCATTGACGGGAGATCCCGGAGGAGGTCCGGGGCTGTGCTGTGCGGCCGCAGCTTAATGCATCCTGTCACAAATTGACACAGCATGCTCGTCCTCAGCTGATATATATAAATTCTTTCCCTTTCCGACCAAAAAAAGGCTTTATTTTTTGGCCCTCGCAGATCTCATGCTGGCTGGTGGCTGTGAATGGTGGTGTCACAGATGAGATGTCTTGCAGAGCAGGCACGGCTGCTCCTCTCCCCTGAGATGTTCATACAGACCCCAAAGCACTGGTGGTGTGCTTTTAAAATGCAGGCAGAAAATGTTTTGCGTTGACTTGTTTTGTTGTTGTTTAGTGCGTGCTTTCCCTTCTCGACTGGGTTTGTTATTTGGTGGGTAATCCTTCATAACGAACCCGCGGGAGATTGATGGGGAGAGCTCGTTATGCACTTCCAGCACAGTTTCACCGTCATTCTGTAGCAGCAAAATGCACCATTAAAGGCAGAGAGCCATGGGAATGATGGGACGTAATTAGTTGTTGCTGTAATATTTTTGATTGAAAGTGTATAGATACTGTAAGCGGCTCTCTTGGAAGCTGGAGCTCTCAGGAAACTGTTAAGAAGAGCAGTGCTTATCAAAGGGGAGAGGCTGATCCTGCTCCTACCGTGCCCATCGCTCCAGTGCCATACTTAAACCGTCTGAGAGGTGTCATGTCGTTCATGCCACAGAGCTGCTGGCTTCTTAGTGGCATGAGGGGTGAGCAGTGGTGCTCCCTCCCAATTAGGAGCGGGAACCAGACAGGGAGTCCTCCTGCAGAAGAGAGATTTTGGATGGCATGTGTGCCTAGCAGCTTGGCACCTAGATCCCTGTGGCAGAGCCGAATCGGTCTCGTGCTTCTGCTTTTTCCCAGCATAGTCCAGAAGTTCAGGATACATTGAAACCTTGCATGGGCCAACCCGGACCATGCCTGTGGGATACTGTGGTCAGCAGCACAGTAATGGGGAGCAACCTGGAATTACTCGGGCAGTCTGCTGGTGTGTGCTTGAACCCCTTTATCTATGGGGAATAGTGAGAAATTCAAATTCTTTCCCCAGCACCTGTGGGACTTTCTTTCCATTGACAAAGAGACATTGTGATGCAAACCACGAGCGTATAGGTAGCAACGATGAAAGCCATGGTACAGTCTGGGCTCAGCTTGAAGTCAGGACAACTGCGGGAAGGCAGAGCTTGTGGCATCATAGCAGTTAATGTTATTTAGCACTAGTCTTTGTAATAAAGTGTCTTGGCTCTGTTTCTCTATTGTTCCCTTTCTCTGGTAATGTCACCAAACTTGGACAGAAGCTTCCCAAGCTGTGCATTTGCCTTGGGCTGATTTTCTGTAGCTCTTGGGAGAGAAAGAGGGGGTAGAAAGAAAGCTTGGCATTTATGAGCATGAAACAGAGGGGAAAATAGTGCTTTGCTTATGGAAAAAAAAAAAAAAAAAATCTAGCTGTTTTTCCCCTTCAGAAAGTCATGCTTTGAGGCCAGGACTGCACAGGGGATGTGCCTTGGGGCTGGACCATGCACTGACCCCATTGGTGCTTGCTTAGGCTCGACTTCTGCTTTGTAAGGGCACATCAGGATGAGTCTCCAAAGATCCCACCCACGGAGAATCCTCTGCTCCTCCAGACCTGAGCCCTGCATGGCTGTGTGTGCCCTGCCACTCACTCTAGGGCTGCTCTCCTGTCTCCCCTCTCCCTCTGAAGGTTCAGCTATCAAGATGCACCTCTTCACTCCCCACGCATCTCAGGGGGCTTATTTCCAGCAGCTGGCATTCTTTCCAAATCTCCCTCTACCCATCTGTTGTTATCAAGCCTCCTCTCTCCTTATTTTGCTTAATTTCTATCTTTTTCCTCTTGGTCGTCTTAGACATGCCTGCCTCTCTTTGTATATGCCCAAGCATTTGCTTTTGAGTGCCTTAGGCTGGTTCCTGCCATTATCATCTTGCAGGAGTTAGAGCTGCTGCTGCTTGCTTTGGGAGAGGGACCATGTTCCCAAGGCATCTATTGAGGAGTGCAGCACTTGGAGAAGTTTCTTTGTGGCTTCCCTGAGCAGAAAATTTGTCATAATATCTCTTTCTTTCCAGATGGCAATGTCAAAATGCAATTGAGTTGTGTTGGCCTCTCCACCGCCATCTCTCTCTGCCCATAGCCAGACCCTGCTCCATGCCAGGGAGAAGTCCCACTTTCTCAAGGTGGGACTCAGCAGGAGCCCTTCACACTGGGGAGATTTGAAATAAGGGGGTTTCAGGAAATAGGTTCAGCTTAATTTCAAGCTGGTTCAGAAGGGTTTTCCTGGAAGAGGCTTAAATCCTGTTGGGAAGGGTTGTTGGCAAGGCAGTTTGAGCTGGTATGAAATTAAGTCTCCCATGCTGCTGTGCTTCATGCCTGGCTACTCTCACCCTAAATATCTTGCTTTCCCCCACTGCTTGAATGATGCCAGCCTGCTCTTTGCTCCTCTGAGGTGCAGCTTATCCTGCTGCAGGTATCAGCTCTGGCCACATCTCTCACCATTTTGCCTGGAAGGGTGGGGGGAGCCCGGGACAGCAGTGAGTCCTCCCTGCCTGGATCGCATGAGTGCCATCACAGATGGATGCGCTGCTTGGCGGCAAGGATGCTGGTGCATTCTAATTGCTGGCATCTTTACTCGTTACGAGTGTAATTGTGAGTAGACGTTTGTTTTTGTATTGATAATTAGGGACTGGAACAGATGGTGAAGGCTTAGTTTAAAGTAATGTGTCCATTAAAGAAAATCTACTGTATACAGCTGAAGATTCTTCACTCTAAGAGAGCTCAGCTCTCCATAGCAGAGCTCATCTTCTCCCTCACGAGGGCTTCAGCCACTACAGCCCAGTCATCTGCCTTTGGTGGAGGCTCAGGTCCTGAAGACTTCTCCAAACAAATGTGTCAAGCTCCCTTCCAGGCAGTGCATCCCATGGGCATCTGCTGTGCCCACATGCAGGTAATCAGGTGTGTAAGGAATTGCTGGAGGAGTTGTCCCTTGAGCAGGCTTGAGGGAAGCATCTTGCCTGTGTTTGCCTGTTGGGCACTGAGCCTGTCTGCTGGCATGGTGGAGGTGGGGGGACTTGCTGATGCAGGTGGATAGGCGGGACATGGATCAGCTGATGTGGCTAATGATGCTGTGCTAGAATGGAGGAGACATGGAGAGGTGGTGTACCATTGCATTGACACCCCTGGGGAGAGCATTTAATTGATACCCAGTGCCAAATGATGAGAACTGGTCCTCACAGCAGAATGAAATAGGCAAGAGGAGTGCGGAAGGGGAGGTGTGAAGTGTCTGCATGGCTTTTCCACTGATTAATGATGGTCAGGCTCTAGTCTGCAGTAATCCCCTCGTTAGCAGGCAAAGCAAAGGGATCTTGCTGTCTGTCCCTCCCTTGCCCTCTCTGAAGTGATGTATGATGAAGGGGGTGGGGAATGTATATGATTCCTGCATCACCCCAATAGCAATATTTTTCAGCCTAGAGATGAAGATGTGAGCACAAGGAACCCCATCCTGTACCCCCCTTCTCAAGAAGGACTTGGGGCAAGAGGCACCATCATCTGCCAGTTCCCCTCTGTTGAAGGAGGGTGCTTGGCAGCCTTAGCCCTGAGTGGCCTGGCCATAAACATCCCTGCAGGATTTCCCCCAGGGTCATGGCATCAATCGTATGTCCTAGAAAATGAAGTCAAATCCAAATTTTCCTCCAAGAGGAAATAGCAGAGGTCAATGGGAAGTTACTCAACTGAGTCATTCTGGAGCCAGTAGCTCTGCAGTCACAGGGTTTGGGTGAGCTCAGCAGGAATCTGAGCTGAAAGGGATGATTTAACCAGTTGATTGTATTTAATAAAACAAACAAACAAAAACAACCAACAAAGAAAAAATCCAACCAAACTCTTCTGCCAGGTTATGGATCTTACTGAATATGGCAGTGTCCTTAGGAGTTAGGGCAGGATCTGAGCATGGGGTGGTCTGTAAAGGGTCAGGCTTTTAGTGGTGGCTCTCAGCCCTCTCTTTTTTTTTTTTTTTTTTTTTTTTTTTTTTTTTTTTTTTTTTTTTTTTTTTTTTCTTTTTTTTTTTTTTTTTTTTTT
>JANHGN010009945.1:0-39811 GCA_024605025.1 Megaceryle maxima
GATATTTAGGGGCTGCTGTCTAAAGGTGGCTTGCAGAGGGTGGGTGGAGTGAGGGGAGATCTGCTGGGGATGGGGAGCTCCCTGGGGAGAGAATGCAGACCAGAAAGGGGCTTGGGGTGCACTGGTGCCCCTGATGGCCTCTGGGCCATGGTAGCTGAAATCCACCACTGATGCTGGATACAGTCTTAATGGTGCCTTGTGTCCTTGTGAAGGGAGAGCCTGGGGATGATGGAAAACCCGGTCGGCAGGGAATTCCTGGCAGCCCTGGAGAGAAGGTGTGTGATGTGTGTGTGTGACCATCTTCTGCCCTCTGTGAGAGGGAGAGGTCCCCTGAACCGGCTCTGGCTTTGAAACAGAGCTTGCCCAAGGGTCTGCAAGTGCTCTGGGTTTTGCTCCAAAACCTGCTGACTTTGCATCCCTGTGTCTTGCTCACCCAGGGCACACCTGGAAACCAGGGTGAGCCTGGACCAGCAGGAGAGACAGGTGATGAGGTGAGTCCTCTGTCCATGCCTGCGATGCACTATATACATGCTTGCTGGCCATCCCCACCACCTGATGACCTTTGTAATTTCTCTGTAGGGTGCTCCAGGTGCAGATGGTCCTCCTGGAGAACGGGTAAGTAAGGACATTGCTACTGGGCACCGTATGGACAGGGGCTTGTACCCTGCAGAGGAGGAAGAGGTTCTGGGGTTGAGCCCACTCAGAAGTGGACAATGAGGGAGGGCTTTGCTGCTGCTGGGAGCAGGTCTTGATTTTGTGTTCCTACCATCTTCTTGCAGGGCAGCAATGGAGAAAGAGGCCCCCCGGGCTCACCGGGTGACCGCGGGCCAAGAGGAGAGCGGGTAACTGCATCCATGGGGTGGTTTTTGGTGTCTGCTTTCAAATGGGGCATGCTTGGCAGCCAGGGACTAGAAATAGGTGACTGGTGGTTAACTCCACCAGCCTGTGGGCCAGTAGGCGAGCTCACTGCCTTTACCTGCCAGCCTGGGGGAGATGACCTGCCATTGTTGCCCAGAAATCACCCCTTTATTCCGGTAGTTTATCACCAAACAGACAAAACCCAGAGGTGAACATGCCCAGTAAGCCAAGAGCAGGCAGAAGGGGGTCTGCCCCTGCCTGGTGGCTGCAAAACCAGGAGAGCAAGGAGTCAAGGTGCCCTCCTCCAGGTGCTGAGGGGCTGCATGGGGTATTGGTGGCTCAGGGAGGAGGGCACAAGTGCCATTAATGACAGGGCAGCACATGCAAACAGGAGGGGGAACACCCTTCTGTCCTCTTTGGAGTGGGAGTCACTAGGAAAGTATTTTTCCTGCCTGCCAGGGGTGAGTCACCCAGCATGAGGGTGGGAGAGAGAGGCAGGAGACCTTGGCAGGCCAGCACAAACATGTGGCAAGCAACAGAGGTGCCACACATGCCAGAAAGGGACAAGGGGTGCTGCTGTGCAGGGTGGGGGCAGCAGGAGCCATGGTGTCCAGCAGCAGCATGCTGGCAGGTGCCCAGCTGTGTCCTGGTGCTACTGAGTGGCTGTCACTGCACCACTCTACGCCTCTCCCTGCAACAAGGACAGACAGTATCCAGCACCAGCACAGAGTGGGGGGCAGAGGTCTGCCCTGGGGAGGGGGCAGCTCTGTCGGGGGCTGTTGGCAGCCTCCCCATTCCTGTTTACTGCTCAGGGAGTGGTCACGCAGCCACACATGGTGTGCAGGGCAGATGTGCACAGGAAAGGAAGGCATGCCAGTGTGAAGTCATGCCTGGAGTTAAATTGTGTGGCAAATGATGGGCTGCTTCCTTACAAGTTTTAGTCCAAGCACAATGCTGTGTAACCTCACCAGAAACAAGGGTTCTGGGACCTTTTGAAGTTATGTTTTATATTTACTGTCTGGGTTAGGCATCTGGAGGCTTCTAGCTTGCAAGCAACAACTTTAGGTTGCCAAGCTTTCAGCTGATTTCCTCCAAGTTATAAGTCAGGTATGACTGTCATGGGACATTTCTGAAAGCCTTCCTTCCACATGGGCTGGGAACTGCCTGGGCTCACATCCCAAGACTGCAGCAGAGCAGCACCTCATGCAGAGGATACCCGTCTTGTAGCACCCTTGGTGCTGGCTGATGTCAGAGGTGGCTTGGCTCTGAAGTGAAAAGCACTGTGCTCAGCTGCTGTGCAGTCCTGTTGGGAGTAATACTCCACTTTCCAGGGTGGGAAGCTATCTTCTGAATTCCTAGGAACTTGCAGCAAGCCCTTGGGCTACAGGAATAGGGGACCGTGCCTCCTCTCTTTCCTTTTGCCTCTCTGACTTGCTTGCTCTTGGCTGTGGGTCTAGATGGGACAGTCTCCCAGAGCCAGCCTAGGTCTGACAGACATGCTGCCCTGTTGGGACACAACTTGCTGGACTGGTGAAAGGCTGTTCCTTTCCACCTTGGTTAAGTGAAAGTGGAACTGAACCATGTCCAGCCCTTGGGCATTTCCTTCTAGTGGAGCTGTTGGGGTGCAAAACCACACAGATTCAGGTTTTCCAGGCTCTCCTCGGCTGTCAACTCTCTGCAACCAGTCCTATCCCAGTCCAGGGTGCTGAGTGTTAACAAAGGAGAGGGGAGCAGAGTTCTCATCTACTGGCTCATTCAGTTGGAAATCCCCTCAGCTCTGCAGAGATGGTAGGCTGGAGAGAGAGGAGGTAGAGGAAGGAGGCTGCTAGCTGGAGTCACTGCCCATGATGGGGACCTCCTGTCTGTGCAGACTGCCCAGGGCAGGAGCTGCTCTAGAAAAACAGCAGTGGTTCCAGAGTGTGGCTGGGAAAGGCTACTACGTGGTTTTGGGGACCAGGGCCAGGTCCGTGTATGTGCAGAAGTTCTTGCAAAAATGGATCTCTCCGGGCATTTACTTTTCTGGCACAAAATGGGCTAGAACATGTTCCTCGGAGGCAAGCACTCCCATCCTTCAAAAGGTCTTCCTCTTAAGGCTATCTTCTTGGCTTCAAGGTGGCCACACTAGCCTGTCTTTCTCTCCCCACTACTCTCATAGCTTCCTACCCGCCTCCTGAATCTGCCTCACAAACCTCCCTCTTTGGATGAATGCGCTTCTATCTGGCATGAGCTCTCAGGGCTGCATTCCTGCTCCTTGTTGCATACAGTGCCCTTTGCGCCCTACACCTGTCCCTCTGAGTTTCTCATGTCCTCTATGTGTGTTTTCAGGGGGAGCCTGGACCACCTGGTGACCAAGGGCGGGAAGGACCCCTGGGACCACCTGGGGAGCAGGTAAGAGCTTGGATTAAGATTCTGAATCCTAGGTGGAAGTGGTTGGGGCAGTGGGAAGAGTGGAGTAGGGGGATTAACTGATGCCACAGAATCTTTGGGTAAGTTCTCAGCACCTTCTAGACTGAGTAGCAAAGCTGGTGAAGAGGGGCAGGGTTTTCCACAAGAACCCAGAATATTAAGAGGGCTAAAAAAAAAGGGAGACATGGCTGCTGGCTGGAGACAGAACAACCTCCATGCCATTTCCTAATCCCATGGAAACAGATGTCAACACATCTGACAGAGTTGGAAGCTGGCAAGAGCAAGCTGCAGCAACGCACAAAATGTTCAGGCCTGGGGCCAGACGCTGCTCACCTCAGTCAGGGGAATCAATGAGACATCTTGTGTCAGTGAGGATAGCCTGACAGCACTCCAGCAGCGTCCCCGACACCCTTGCCATCTGCAGAGACTTTCTGTCCCAATGACAACATTCCTCAAGTCTGCTTGCTACAAGATCTGGCCCTCCTGCTCTGGAGTCTGCTTGTCTTCATGCCCCTCAAGGTACAGAGCTCAGACACCATGAACTTTCTGGAGAGCAGAGCTGGCTACATCCAGCCTGAGGAAGGCTTCTGTCTCCTGCAGAAAGGCTCTTTCTGAAGACATGCCCAACTCCCAGTCAATAACTCTGCATCAGGGAGGGTTACTGGATTAATCCTCCATGGTGATACCACTGATTGCAATGTACAGCTGGGTCTTGGCATGTGAGCAAGAGTGATCTGATGTGACCCTTAGACCAGGCTCTGTGGGACAACTTCCCTTCTATCCATACCATCAGAATTTTGACAGCCCAAGATACAGGGAAGTATTGAGATAAAGGTTCACTTGCTGGTGGAGCTGGACTTGCACAAAGGGTGAAGCATGGAAGCCAGCATGTGGACAAAGATGACAGCTTTTGAACTCCTTTATTGTTAACCAAGTGTTGAAGAGCCCTGAAGGACATCTGGAGTACAGGACAGCATGAAGGGGCTGCTGTTGGGTTCATGTTATTCCTAGCATGGGTAACCCTCGTGGAAGACCTGCATCATGCCAAAGCCTGGGGAGAGGATATGCTTGCCTGGAGTCAGGCTTCCCTCAAGCCTGTCTCATGGTAGTGAAGAGCACCAGATTCACACAGAGGGATTGTGCAGATCCTACTATCTGTAGATGAGCTGAGCTACTGCCACAAAGAGTGTCTGGCAGCATCAAGCTTGATGGGTGCTGCTGTGGTGAGAGGCCTCATTTTGTGAGGTGGCCCTGTAGGAAAGCAGCTCTTTGGATATGTGTGTGTGTAATGGCCTGGTTCTGCAGGTTGACATCAGTGAAGGAAGAAGGACCAGAGCTGCTCACTGTGTGGTAGAAGCTCATTCCACGTTCAAGGCAGGAGGAGGACTGTGCAGAAGATGACAGCATTAAGGTGGACATTTGATGCAAGCCTGGGAGCTGAAGCTGTGCAAGCATGGTGGGGAGGAGAAGGAGAAAGGAGAAACTATGGTCTCCCTGCTATCATTGAGCCTGTGGGATGTCAGTTTTCCCTCCTCGGCACTGAATTTGAGTCAAATCCCTGTAAGAGAGGGAAACATTACAGAAGCAGCTCTGATGCCTCCCCAGAGCAGAAACTGCCACAGGGCCTCCAACTGCTCAAAGGAGATTTCAAAAGCAGTTGCAAAGTGAGGATGTTTTATCCATAAGCTGAGGAAGAATGCTTTTGCTTGGCCGAAACAAAAATAAATGTGTAATTGGGCTTGGACAAGAGAAGGACTTTGGCAAACACAAGTGTTTTTCAAACTGTGCTATCTGCAGGCTCTGACTCTTGGAGCGTATTTCTCTTGGCAAGGGGAAGAGACTTCTGCTAACCTGTGACTCCCTCTCATCCTCTTTCTGAGAGAAGCAAAAGGTCAGCAGACTCTTTCCCTGATCCTCACGGGAAGGTTTGGTGGTCCCTTTTTCTTCCTGGCTGTGGTGCCCATCCCTCCTGGGGTTCTTGTCGCACCAGGAAGGGCTGTGGACAAGGACCTGCTGAAGATCTTCTGATCCAAAATCCTGTGTCTTCATAAACTCCTCCAGCTCCATGAGGGATTTACACTGTGTGCTACAATGAGGACATGTACAGCCTGTGCAACCCAAGGGTGCTGTTGATTCAGCTTTGGCTGATGTGAACTGTCATGTGTTCTTGTCCTTCCCAGCTTTTTCTTTTCTGGACTTTTGTGCAGAAATAAGGTCACATCTTTGAGCGGTTTAGTGCTCTGCACTACACTGTGTAACTTTAAGTCCTCTACATCCACATTTACACCCTTCCTTGGAAGAAAAGTGCATGTGTTGATGTTTGGCACCAGCTTCTCCCAGCCTTTGTCATGAGAAGAGGAGCAGAGACAACAGCTGGAGGGGATTTCAGCTTCCTCATCTTTCAGGTGGTGAGGAGGTGGCTGCAAAGCTGGGCTAGGCTGAGCCACTGCACTGATGCAGCTCCCAAAAAAATCAGAGGTGCTGCCTGTGTACAGAATATAGGGAGGGAAGCTCTTGGAGTGTGCACTGCTGTGATGTTGAAGCCCAGGCACCATTGAATAAATGCTGCCCCCACTTGCCAGGAGACTGAAGTCACATGGCTTCTCACAGGGAATGGGGGGTGGGAGTCAGGCCCACTGCAGCAACAATGCTGGAGGGGCCAGTCACCAAGCCATCACTCACTCCCACCACATCTTGCTATCTGCCTACCTCTGCTCTCCGTCGCCTGGGGACTGGTTGCACTCCAAGGTTCATGTGAGATGCTGCCTTGCTCAAGCATTTGCACCCATGGGCAATAGCATCGTTACCCAATTGTTACCCACCATCATGACCAATCTCCTGGAAAGTAAACCCCAGGAAGGGCTGTTAGCACCAAATGGAAGATGGAGGGGCTTCCCTGGACATCTGTTGGAGCTCTTGGAGGAGAGAGGGGGGAAAAAAAAAAAAATCTCTTCCTGCCTCCTTTTTTGTCGCTGGCTGTTTCTGGCCAGTCCTGCAGCTGATGAAGTGAGTGGCCACTGCCCAGATGGGATGTGGCAAAGTGACAGCTTTGGTCTGTTCCAGCACACGCTGCCAGGGCTCTGCAGCCTCCTGAGGACAAAGTCCCTGCCTGGAGCCATGGAAGAGCCTCAGCCAGCCTGGCTGTGACCCAGATATGTCTGAGCCTTGCAGGGGGAGGGCCTCTGTGGAGGGAGGTCTGTGTCACCTTCAGCGTGACATGCTCCTCCAAGGACCATTGTCTGCCCTGGGGTGACCTCTCTCACAGCCTGTGAGATGCTACTGTGCAACCCAGATGTGCTTTGCTGCTAGAAGGCATCATCCCTGCCTACCTGGTCCTCTTCCCTACCAGGTCATCTGAAGTGGTGGAGGAGAGGGGTGGCTTTTTAGGGCCATGGAGGCTCTGCTTAAAGGCTGCTCCCTCCTGCAGCCTGGTGACTGCTGAAAGCATATGGTGTTCAACCTGCACCTGCAGTGTCACACCTTGGCCCAGAAACCTCTTGGTTTGGCTCCTGCTCATCAGGGATTTAGCCAGAGCTGTCTCCAATGGAGCTTTGCAGAGAAAGCAGGGCATAAGGAAGCGTGGGGAGCTGCAGCCTGTGCAGGCAGAGGGGTGTTGGGGGAGCCAGGCACAGCTCCTGAAGCATCTTCCCACCTGCATTAACCTCTGCCAATAGGTCCTTTCTTGTGAGGCTGGCTGAGGCAAAGGTGACTCATTGATGGGTGTGAAGCATAAGGCAGATGACCTGCCCATCACATCATGAAGTGAAGGGTCCAGCCCTTCAGAGCAGGAGTGGCACCAAGAGAAAATCCTTGTTGTAAGAGCTCTTTGTGTTTCCCCAGGGTGAGGCTGGACCCCCAGGACCCAAGGGCTACAGAGGAGATGATGGCCCCCGTGGCAATGAGGTCAGCACTGCTTCATCACCACATCATCTGTGGGGGAGGGGATGAAGGGAAGACCATGAGATGCTGCCCATTAAGGCTGTCCCAAAATCCCTTGGATCTTGGAAACATGTTGTAGGTACAAACTTAGGTGTTAGCTCCTGGCAGACACATTGAGGTATTTTTCATGGGTCCTTAAGGACATAGCTGCCTTTTTCCTCACCTCCTAGAAGCCATTTCATGGAGAGGGTATAGCCACACCAAAAGCCACATGGCTTCCCATCACAGAAGCTGAGGGAGCTGTTCTCCAAAGGCAGCCACCTGAATCTGCCAGCAGATTTGATGCTGAGGGCAGGAAGAAAGCTGAATCCCAGGCCCAGCTCTTGTATAAGCAAAACACCACTTGTGATGGGCTCCTGACAGTAGCTGGTTGTCTCGGAAGGCATCATCTTCCCAGCTCAAAGGATAGTGTGCAATGCTTGACTGCTGCTTCTGCTCCCTCCAGGGCCCAAAGGGACTACCAGGAGCACCTGGGCTGCCTGGAGACCCTGGCTTGATGGGAGAAAGGGTGAGTGGTATTTGTTTTGAGGATTGCATGCCATGTGGAAAGGATGTACAACAGACTGGTTCTATGCAGCACGATTTGACTCGGGGAGAAAAGAAATTAAATCCACACACAGATGAGATGCTGTAAAAATTTGCAAGCAGCCTGCTTTGGAATATGCATAACATCTGCAGGCCCAAGGATGTACTGAGATGTACTTTCCAGCAACAAGAGACCTGATATTTCCCAGTCTGTTCCTAGGCTGTGGCCATGTCCCCAGTTTCTGAGAGGGACAGTGTCACTCTCCTCTCTGGCTGTGCAGGTCACACACAAGCAAGATGAGTTTTTTACATGCCTGCACCAGTGTCCGAGCCACCAATAGCATGGATTTTGCAGACATTTTGCTGTGGAGATAAACCAAGGAGGGCAGGATCCTGCTGCCGTGCTGTTTAAGGGGTCTGGTTTTCATTATCTTACATATTTCTCTCTTCCCTTCCAGGGGGAGGATGGTCCTCCTGGAAATGGCACAATTGGATTCACAGGTGCCCCGGTAAGATTTTTGTGCTGCTTTGAAACTGTGAGACCATTATTTCTGCTTGTCTGACCTAACGTGCTTCCTTTCTATCAACCTTAGGGGCGACCAGGAGACAGAGGTGCACCTGGCATTAACGTAAGTGTGCTGCTACCTCGTGCACCCAGCAGAAATTGCCCTGACTAGTGTTTTGGCTCCTAGACTCTTTACATCAGCTACATGGTGAACTGGGCTCCCTCAATCAGCCTGTTCCTCCAAAGCCCTTTTATTTTTTTTTTCCTTCTGCCCACCTTTTCCTGTAATAGATATTTTTGATGGAAGTGTCCTGCCTTGGTACACTGATAGTAATACCCAGAGGCAGCAGCCTGAGCTGAGTGCTCTCTAACACAACCCTGGAGCCAGAGCTTGGGGTTGGAAGTGCCACCCAGGGGCAGCTGGATGTGCTATAGCAGTGAAAGCCACCTAAGAAGTTCTCTTCTTCAGTGGCACTGCAATTGGATGCTAGGGAGCCTATATGTTCCTCTTCAACCCCCTCCCAAGACAGCTCTCACAAAGGTCACTGCTTGCCAGCACCAACTTCACCACACTAACAACAGCTGCCCATGCAGAGTCTCTTCTGTACTATTTTTCAGGGAACAAAAGGCTATGTCGGTCCTAAAGGTGATGAAGGAGAAGCTGGAGACCCTGGCAATGATGTGAGTAATCTATATAAAGCTGACTCATCTTTGGGAACACAGTGCAGGAGTTTTGGGCTGGATCTCTAATGCAGCCTTGCCTGTCAAACAGAGCCCATCAGACTTTGTAAGTCTGCAAGTTCCCTTCTCCACTGAGCAGTGTCTGATGGCAGGGGGACCTCTCTCCAGTTGTTCATTTTGTGTCCTATATCTTATGGCTGGCAAATCTCCATGTCTGTTAGGTTGAGGTGGCTTTGTATGTTTCTCTGCAGGGTTTTGTATGTTTCTAGGTAGCACCAATGGTTGCACCTGTACTGCAGAGCTGTCCTGTGGAGGAAGATTTTCCCAGTGTCCATCCTGATCCACCCAAGTCCTAACTTATTTTGTTGGTACAGCAACCTCAGATAGCATCTTTGTGGTCAGGCAGGGCTCAGCAAGCATCTGGAAGAGAAGGTGCAGTACCCTGGCATACACTGATTCATGGATTTTGGTTTTGTTTTCATTACAGAACCCAACCCCTGGCCCCAGAGGCATCAAAGGAGCGAAGGGTCACAGGGGACGTGAAGGCCGCCCGGTAAGTAGGAACCCTGGCAGGTTTGCATCAGAAAGTGCAGCTGATGGAGCTCCCAACAGTAGGGCTCACCACGGACTTGCTGTGCTTGGCTCTGCTCACAGCAGGAGCAAGGCAGTCTGAAAGCTGCCTGCTGCTGCAGCCTGGTACACAGGTCTGAAATCACGCTCGTCCCAAATAAGGGCAAAAAGTACAAACACTTGTACAATTTCACAAGTAAAGCATTCTTCTGTGATTAGGTTCACTAAGGGCAAGCAGACTTTTGGAGCAGTTGTCCTGAACTTGAAAGCGTTTCCATTTGTGTTGAGACACCACTTGCTTGTGTTGCCTCATGTTGGCCTGGAGGCTACAGGAAAGGCACCTTCCAAGTGCAAATGACATCCATCCATCCCCTGCCTGCTGTGGGGCCAACATCAATGGTGATACACTGGCCCAGGTAGATGGCCCATCCCTGAAAACCTTCCAGGTTGAATTGGACTGAGCTCTGAGAAAACTACTGTAGTTGAAGATGTCCTTGTTCACTGCAGGGGTGTTGGACTAGACGACCTTTAAAGGTCCCTTCCAACCCAACCAAGCTTGTATTCTATGTCACATGGGTGCGTGCTTGATGCCTGCAACAGGAGTTTTGCCTCCTCGCTTTGGTGGGTATGGCACATGTGGAAGTGGGTCCTTCCCTCCACCCTCATGCCACCCCACAGTATCATGTAAGCAAGCAGATGTACCTGCTCAAAGCCCAGTACTGGGGCCAGCAACTGGGAACTCAAGATATTTCCAGAGTCTGCATTGCTTAGCAAGGTATGGGAAGGGTACATTGCAGGTAGAACTGGCTGCTCTTGTAACTGCTCTCTCCATACTTCTGTTTGACAGGGACCACCAGGACCTGTGGGGCCTCCAGGACCAGATGTGAGTGGGACAGGGTTGGGATGCTGCTTGCTTGCTTGGTCTGCTTACCCTGCCCTGTAGGATGGCTCCTGGGAGGGTGTAACTGTTGGGGAAGCCTCATGCTCCTTCTGCAGTGCACCCCACTTGCACATCAGTCATTTCTACATCAGGACCTGCTTTGAGGGCACAGAGCAGTGGTGGGGGTGGTGGGCAGCACCTGGGAGCTAGGAAGCTGCCTTCATTGTTATCGAAACATTTCTTTACCTTTGTTTTCAGGAATGTGAAATCTTGGACATCATCATGAAGATGTGCTGTGAGTATCCCCATGCTTCTGGTCCTTGCTGTGCAGGAGGTAGCTTCTCTTTGTCTAGTCCCCAGTGAGCAGGGCCATCCCCAGGCATCAGGCAGAGTGATGATGTCATGAGTATTGCTGTCCCTTCCATGAGTTGCAATTAAGTCAGCAAGTCAGGGGGAGAGGTGAGACATCCTCCCTGCAGCTGGGACAGCAACCTAAGAGGCATATCTGTGCATTGTTGACCCTTTTCTTGACCCAGGGACCTCCAGCTTGATCTCCAGAGTAGGTTGTGCCAACGTGTTTCACTTGTGAGTGCTGCAGGCTGGTTTGCTGTGTCAGTGACTCTGTACATACTCAACTACTTTTCATGGAAAATACGAGGAAAGCTGCGTAAAAATATTTGTGTGGACCATTTTACAATGTTATTTTCTTAAATAGCAGGGCCTGACTTTCCCCCTTGGGAAAGAGAGGTCTGTTCTGGGCTATCTTGCTGTGGGGAGCAGTACCACGTGCTGCAAAGGGTTTCTGGACTGCAGCCAGTAATGAAGTGCTGGAAGGACCCAAGGTACTTAAGTAACCGAGTTTGAGCTCCATGCTCTGGTGATTTACTAAATCCCTCCAGAATTAGCTTTTATTTTTATTTAAGGAAGACTACACAGCATGTATTTAAATAAGAATGTATGCAGTGCTCTGGGTTGGGACACCACAGTCTGAAATAGGAGAGAGATCTGAATATTTCCAACTGGAGGGAAACTTCTGTGAGCTTGAAATATCCAGACCAAGCATCTTTGGGTTTGCAGAAACACAAACATGCAGTCTGTATGAGGGTGCGAAAAACCCTTGTGTCAAGCATTGTAACATTTTCTCTTTCTCTCCCTTCTTCTCTAGCTTGCTGTGGTGAGTGTTACTTGGCAAATTTGTTCTGCAAACATTTGCTAGCCCTTCTCCTTGCTTGCACACCCTCCCTTTCCCTGCTTCTTGCCCTCTGCTATGGAGATGTGGTAAGAGCCCTGGTGGGAGGACCAAGCATGAGAGAGGCAGGGGAGGGCAGCGAGCTCTCCCTGATGGTGCTGTGTGGATTCAGGAGCTGCTGTGGCTGGGTCCTGCAACTGGAAAACTGTTGTTGAGGTGCCCTGTGCCAGCAAATTGCAGGCAGATTTTCTCCACCCTTTTTGCAGTTGAAAGGGATGTCAGTTCAGGGCATGCTGTGGATCCAGCTCCGTTTTTCTCCTTCCAAATCCTGTGCTGGTCTGCAGAGAAATATGATGCGCTTTTTTCCTCTGGTGCTGTCCCAATGGGTTGGGTTTGCAGTCCAAAAGCCTGAAGTTAAGAGCCAAGGGCACATGATGTTCTTCAGCAATGGGAAAGAGGGGAGCAAGCTGAGTCAGCCTCCTCCAGCCCACCAGCATCACCTCTGTCCTGCTGGGCTGAGTGAATGGAAGAAGTGAGAAGGCTGATGAGGAAATGGGCTTTGGAATAATTACCGTGTGTTTTAAGGACACTCACAGCTTGGAAATACCATGTGTCTTGTAAGAGGCACTGAGCAAAATGGCAGTTGGAAAAATTAGTGAACTGACTTTCGAGTCACCTACACTGCTATTTTACCACTTTATTTCACACTGTGTAGGTAGGGCAGAGGTGCTCACCTGGTCGGGACTAGCAGCAGATATCTGTTTCTTGCTTTTGCTCTACCTCCCTGCCAAATGTGCTGCTCTGAGCAAACTGCTCGGGGGGGAAACATGCACCCCTCTGCTCCTGTGCCTTCTGCAGAGTGCACCTGTGGTCCTGTCGACCTCCTCTTCGTGTTGGACAGCTCAGAGAGCATCGGCCTGCAGAACTTCCAGATTGCCAAGGACTTCATCATCAAAGTCATTGACCGCCTGAGCAAGGATGAGCGTGTGAAGGTGAGACTTCCACCGAGTGCTGGGATGCACTTGTGTGCACTCACTTGTATTTCACTGCAAGCAGAGAAATGAGGAAATGCCTCCACTCCAAATTGCTTCCACAAAGCTTAGCTTCAGCTGTGGAACTGGGATTAGTGGTGATTCCTCCCAGATTCATAAAATGATGGAGATGAAAAAGCAGTTTGTCTCAAAATATAGACACTTCTCGCTTTCTTGGCAAAGGGACTCTGCTGGCTGTGGCTGTGAACTCTTCCTCTGTGTCCCAGAGCATCTCACCAAGCATTTGCCCGATGAAACAGCTTCTCAATCTCTTCTGTGTCCTGATGAGCATTTCAGGCCGCTGGAGTAGATAACATGAGATGTGTTGCAACTTCCTCTAGCTCCTTGATGGCCACCCTGCCAGGCACCCTTGCCTGCCCCAAGCCTGGGTTTAGGTTACCAGTTAAGCATACTACAAAAAAGGACTTTTGCAGCCTCAAAAACCAATATTGTACTAGTAGTGAATCTTCCAGGCTGAAAGGGGACACAAATACCCCCCACCACCACTTCCCTGGCAACCTGTGTGTGGGATGTTTCATTTACCTCTGTGATTTAGAAGGGATTTGAGATCCAGTCTTTCCAGAAGCTATAACCATTAACATCTGTAGCACACGGGTTGTAAAGCCCCAGCAACCTGCAATTGGACACTTGTGTGGGCACGCATGGGGGTTTCTTTGGCTGACAAACAGCCAGTAACAGGCAGAAAGGGTAGAGACAGGCAGCAGAACCACTGTGCTGTGAGAGAAATAGAGGTATTGAAAAAGTCTTTTCCTAGACACCCACCATGGCCAATGGCTTGTGTTGAGATCACTGAGATGGGAAACCCAGGTTTGGGTCTTATTTGATTGACAGGCTTGCTGGATTAGTTCCCATGTGCAGCCACTCCCATTGGGGCTCCTCTGCCTGGAAAGGCAAGGGGCTGAATGCCCTGCTGCTGCAGAGGTGTTTGGCACAAACCACCAGCAGCATTTCTCAGCTCTCTGGGCCCCTTTAGGTGTATGACTGTTTTCTGTGGTTTTTTTTCCCAACAGTTTGAAGCTGGGGAGTCTCGTGTTGGCGTTGTACAGTACAGCCATGACAACACACAGGAACTGGTGGCCATGGGGGATGCCAACATAGACAACATTGGGGCGCTCAAACAGTGAGTCTGTGCAGTCTCAGCACATCATGCAAAGACCTGACCCAGGGACAGCTACTCCCATCCTCCATCTCCAGGCCAGAAGCTCCTGCCAACTGCAAGGCTGCTAAATGTTCTTTAGTGGAAAGTAACCATCCATGGCACTATAGGTGGTGCTGATGCCAGGGAGCTTGTCAGTTTTCCACCTAAAGCCCCATGCAGGGATATTGCCCTGCCTCTCAAGCGTGTCAGAGAGATGTGTTTCCAGGGGTCATTCAGTATCCATGGGGCAGGGCTTTGCAGGCTCACTGTTGTCTGTGCTTGCAGGGCAGTCAAGAACCTGAAATGGATAGCTGGGGGCACTTTCACTGGAGAAGCCCTGCAGTTCACAAAGGAGAACCTGCTACGGAGATTCACCTCTGACAAGCGTGTCGCTATCGTCATCACAGATGGACGCTCTGACACGCTGCGGGACCCTACCCCACTCAGCTCTCTGTGTGATGTCACCCCGGTAAGGTCACAGGGGAAGGACCCTGCCTGCAGGGAACTGCCATACAGCAGCTGTGCACCAGAGCAGTGCAGGCTCTCTGGGGGTCTCCATGTCTTTGCTAGGGCATGGGGGACTTGTCACTAGAAACACACTCGTGAAATGATAGGTGCTTAATTTTATGAATGTGTTAGATGATGGATGTATCTGGTGATGGACTCTAACTTCCCTGCAGGTGGTTTCCCTTGGGATAGGAGACATTTTCCGGAACCCTCCAAATCCAGATCACCTGAATGACATTGCTTGTTTAAGCAGACCAACCAGGCCAGGACTGTCCATCCAAAGGGACAACTACGCTGAGCTCCTGGATGACACCTTCTTGCAAAACATCACCTCCTATGTCTGCCAAGGTGGGTGAAAGGTTGAGGCTGGAGGCAATGAGGTAGCGAGGATTGCCTCAGCCAAAAGGTGAGGGATGCAGGTTGCCCTCCCTTGTCTTCCTCAAGTCATGCTCTGAAGTAGACATTGAGGGAAGAGACCAGCATTCAAGGGATAAGGATATCTCATGTCTCAGAACATTTTCTGGCCAGGTTCAGATCTTGTCCTGCTGCAGGACATCTCTGTCCAGAGCATTTTTCAAGCATGTACCTCTGTGCTTTCTGGTACATATTTATAGCCTTTTCACAGTGCTTTGTACTTTGGCTGAGGTGAGAGTTTGTTCTGTGGTTCTGTGGGTACCTACAGAAGTGGTTTTCTTGGGTGAGCTGGTGACATTACTTTTGGTGACTTTTTTCTTTTTTTTTCTTTTCTTTTTTACCAACAGAGAAGAAATGTCCAGACTATACTTGTCCAAGTGAGTATTGACTCCTCATGCCCCACCAAGGGGTTGTGAGTGCTGTGGTGGGGGAAGGAGGAGTTTGTGTTTATGGGAATGGTTAGCTTGGAGACCTCTTGGAACAGGGAGTCTTCTAGGTTGGAGAAGTGAGCAAACCTTGTCATGCACTTGCAGGGTTTCTCTCGCATGTGAGCACAAAGCACCTGGAGTAAAAACCTAGACAGATGATTTTCTGGCACCTCAAACCTGTGCCAGATTTTAGCCCTCAAGGGCTGAGCCAGGTAATCAGTTGCTGTGTGTTGGTGGGAGCACAGGGGAAAACCAGCACTGTGGCAGAGATATTTGAGAAAGGTGCTTGGAAAGTGAGTGCAGGGAGGAATTTAGTTGGGGTATGCCTCCAAGTTAGAAGTGCATACAATCCTCAAACTCATCAAAGAAAGAAGCCAGCCTCAGAAGATGAAGTGGTTCCCTAGGCTTGCAAGGACAGCGCTACATTTAAGCAACAGGAGTCATTAGATTATCTAAGCCAGGTAAGTACTTGGGAATGCAACCTGTTGAAAACCAAATAAAAGGAGGAATGAAAGCGTAAAAAGACAAGTCTAGGACAACATGGGGGTGGGTAAAACCAAGCTGGCAGATACCCAGAGAGTGAGAATTTCCCAGGTTTGACAGGGCAGGAAGCATGCGAGACAGCAGCTCTCCATGGAGGAGGCAGAAGCACAGTTTAACCAGCCCTGGGCCTTTCTCTTTGCAGTCGTTTTTGAGGGGCTGGCAGACATCACATTGCTGGTGGACAGCTCCACCAGTGTGGGGAGCAAGAACTTTGAGACTACCAAGAAGTTCGTGAAGCGGCTGGCAGAGAGGTTCCTGGAGGCCAGCAAGCCTGCCGATGACTCTGTGCGCGTCTCGGTGGTCCAGTACAGTGGCAAGAACCAGCAGAAAGTGGAAGCTCAGTTCCAGTACAACTACACAGTCATCGCTAAAGCCATTGACAACATGGAGTTCATCAATGAAGCCACGGACATCAATGCTGCTCTGCGGTACGTCACGGGACTCTACCAGCGTTCCTCCCGTGCTAGGGCAAAAAAGCGAGTGCTGGTGTTTTCTGATGGCAACTCTCAAGGGATCACCCCGAGGGCCATTGAGAGGGCAGTGCAGGAAGCTCAGCAGGCTGGCATTGAGATCTACGTGCTGGCAGTGGGCAGCCAAGCCAACGAGCCCAACATCCGTGTCCTGGTCACAGGGAAGAGTGCAGATTATGATGTGGTCTATGGGGAGCGCCACCTCTTCCGTGTGCCTGACTATACCTCTCTGCTTCGTGGCGTCTTCTACCAAACTGTCTCCAGGAAGATAGCTGTTGACTGAGCATCTGGGTGGGTTCCTGACAAAGCCATGCCTGCTTGTGTCTTGCGTAAAAATGAAAACCAACAAAACAACAAAAAAAAATTTAAAAGTATTCTTGACCAATGTGAGGAATTTGTGTCTATGCAGACAGCCATATCGCCACAGTCTGGCTGTGCATAGTCCCCATCCTTCTTCTGCTTCATCATCTGTAACTTTACTCTGTTAGCTTCAAACTTCCCCTTCCTGACCATGACTGCTTCTCCCTCCCCACAGCAGAGAAACACTAGCACATCTAGCAATAAGCTGCCAGAACACCTATAGCAAACTCGTCCCACTGTTTTTTTTTTTTTGCCAAGAAAAAATCAGGATGAGGAATTTTGTACCACTAAGGACTAGCCTGGTCTCATAAGGCTGATTATGCTCTTTGCAGATATAGTTTTATTTGTCCTTTTTTTTTTTTTTTTCCACCTTTATTTCATACATCAGCTGAGCACTTGCCCAGCTCACAATGGTCCTAACCTAATGCTGTGTTTCAAGCAAAACATTCAACAAGTCAAAAAGCTTTGAGAGGGATCATTGTCATGGTTGACAAGTTTGGCTTGTATCTCCTGTGCTTGCTGGGGGAGGGCTGGACTGCATTATCCAAGCCAGGTGGAAGCATCTTTGGCCTCCAGTGCCATGGGATGGGGCACTTACTTCCTGTGGCTGAGATGGAGGTGGGTGGTGGAGCATCCCTCAGTGTTGACATTCCAATTAAGGGCAGGGAGGCTGGTCACTGACCAAGTGAAAGATGGACAGCAGCCATTGGGGAGAGGGGAAACCCTATAAGAAGCTACATAACTGCACTCTTTCACCAACTGATCTCATGGTCCTACAGTGAAACCAGGAACCTCATTAATAACCTGATGACTTGTGCTGTAGTCCAAGGTCCATTCTGGAAAATCTCTCTGAGCCCAGTTAGTGGGATTCTTTTATATATATATATTTTTTTTTAAGTGCCAAGCTGTCTAATTCCCAGTGAACTCTGGGACTATTGTTTCTATAGCACCATCTAGGAGTTAGGCACCTGGGCCCTAGGGAAACCCACTAGCTGTACTATATATTGAATTAGGGCCTCACCCAAAGCCCAGCAAAGTCAAGGGAAAGGCTGCCATTATCTGCCAGGGTCTTTAATTTACACCCTACAGATATGCTGACAAAGGTGCTATCATTGCCTGGGTGACATGGACCCTTGGTGTTTACAAAATTGTTTCCAGGACCACGCTGAAGATGTGGTTTGGCTGGGTGAGATTTTTGTTTCAGCGCTTCCATTGGTGCTCTCGCTACAACTTTGTGCGCTTCTGAGAAAGTAACAGTGATTGCCGGGTATTGGCATCCCAAACTCTGTACTTTGTATCCAAAAACCCATTGTATGTGTTAGTTTTATGCCTGTGTTTTACTAAAATTGTCCACTTTGGAAATTTGTCTAATAAATTGTTTTCCACAATCCCTTTGGAAGTTTGTCTGACTTAAATTTCAAGGGCTCCAAATGTTCAAAATGTCACTTGGTAAAATAGATGTTGTTGGGATCTGGAAGGACTCCAGCAGAAGTTCTCACATAAAAGCATAAGGGATAGAAGAAGAGAGATCTATTGTTTCTGCATAGCAAATCTGGCTATTATTGAATGCCATGGATTTGAGAAATGCTGTGAATTCTCTTAATCTATCATAAAATGTTTATGTACTATTATAAGAGGTGCACTGAGCTCTCAAAGTATGAGAACTGCTTATGGGGCTTCCATTTGCCCTCTGGTTGCAAAAAAAAAAAAAAAAGTCACAAATCTTCACAGGTAGAGACTGTTGCTTCCAGAATACCAGGTGCAGAAGGATGGTGATCATCATGATGAGGTAAGCTGTGTTTCCTTTCTGCTTATGCTCAGTATTTCTCCTTAGTACCTCATTTCCTGGACATGTGCTGCTCTGCAGACAAGGCTGGTGGTGGAGGTATCAAAGATCTCATCCAGCTTTGCCAGGCCCAGTGCTCTCTGAGCATTTGTTTTACATCCTAAAACAGTGCTGAAGGGTGCCTGTTTTGGGGGAAGCTTCCATGTCCCAGGGATCTGTTGTAGTCTTCAGCTGTGGATCCATGCACAGTCACTTGCTGCCCAAACAGTGGACCACATTCATGTCCTGTTTCTGTAAAGGAGAGGAACTGACTTGCTTCTCCCCTGTCTCATGTCCTGCTCTTAGTCATTTTCTCTCCTGGTCAGACATCTCAACTGAGATTCTTGTTGGACTCCCTGGCTGTCCCACAGTGTTGGGGACATGTTACAACCAGAAAGTATGAGGAGCACTTCTGGGGAGGCACTGTATGTGGCTGCAGTTTGTATCAGATGTCCCTCTCTTCTCTCTGTGCCTTCATGTCTGTCCTAATGAAGGCAGTTAATGTTACAGCTCAAGAAATACTTCTTAAAGGCCTGATTGAGTCCTCAATGTGAATCATCTATGAAGGAAGGGAACATGAGACAGGCAAGACCCTGGGCTGCATGCCTACTGCTGCCAGTAAGGGTGGGTTGGAAAAGGGGGCTTCACCCCTACACAGCTCCTGCACCCCCCTGGGACTATGTCCTACTTATCTCCTAGCCAGGCCATGGGAAATGCATGGATGCAGAAGACACCTGGAGAAAACTTTCTCTGACTTTGGGATGTTTTCCAGCTGGTTTATACCTCTCCCCCCCCTGCCAACCATGCCTTTGCTTTTTCCCTGTAGTGAAAGGAGGAAAAAATCCCAGAACAGCAAAAATTGTCAGTTTCCAAGCTTCCCCTGGAGTGTTTCTCAGTTTTACCCATGAGAAAAATATAAAATGCCCTTTAAATTCCGGTTTGCCCAGAAGAAACGGAGTCTAGAACAGAGCCTGGTAAAGAGCTGCCTTCTCCAGAAGACTGGGACCAACAGGGATTTTTTTCAGCAGTGCCCAATGCCTTGTGTTTAGGTGTGTTGCCTTGTCTCTTCCCACAGTAGTGCACTGTCCAGGAAGGATTGTGGGGGCCTTGTTGGGTGTTCAGGCCAAAGCTGGCCGTGATGTGCTGGGCCCATTTTTCTTTCATTTCTGGTTATATTTAATTCCCTTTTTTCAGTCTCTTTTTTTTTTTTTTTTTTTCTTTTTTTTTTTTCTTTTTTTTCTTTCCTTGCTTCCATTACAAGGAAGGTCAAAAATGCCTCTGCCTGTGGGCCTGCTTTGTTAAACTTCAGATGTTCTCCAGATGTTCAGCAAGAGGGTTTTATGTAACAATGACAGAATTTGGGCCACATTTCTCTGTTTTCCTCTGACTAAATTCTTCTCATTTGAGGCAATGCTAACTCACAGGTCTTCATGGAAAGGTGATAGCTGGGGAAGGAGGACATCACTGAGGCCACTTTACCAACATTGTAGGACTCCTAGAACAGGTACCCTACATGTAATGTGAAGAACCAACAATGTAACAGCCTGGGTCAGTACTGTGGAACTGCAATGCTAAAGGACAAAGCAAAAAGTGATTTAAGAGTGGTAAACTGGTAAGTTTAGAGATAAATATCCTGTCCAGTTAGCTCTTGTAAATGTGATGTAAGACTGCTCACACTTAAGAAGCCCCATGAGGCTCAGCTCACCCAACCACAGTCAGTGCTCAAACCTACCCAGTTTTGTGGCTGCAGCTCTGCAGCAGGTCTGCAGATTAGTTGATTGCCCTGGTCATTCTTTCTCTATGGGCATTAAGGATGGCACAAGGCCCTGCCCAGCACCATGCAGTGTGTCTGTGCAGCACTGAGGTCTGGGCCATATCCCTGCACTGTGGTCAGCACTTGGTCCCACAACTGATAGGAAGGCATGGTAGCATTGTGAACTCTACCTCTGCACCCCTAGGCAGAGGCACTCCCCTGGACAGCACAGGGCTATCAGGGCAACTCTTCCCCCAGCTTGTAGCCTGGTAGACCAGCCAAATGGCTGATGACAATGCTAGCACTAGACCTCAAACTATAAAACAATAAAGAGATGCTCCAGGATGATTTTGATTTGTGCTTTCAAAATTATTTAAGAGCCTTTCTTGCGCTAATGATTTTTCCCAAGGAGCAGAGGTCCTTTGTCTTGCTTCTTGTAGCTGTAGCAAAAGAATAACTGAATGTTTTAATACCTATTGCCAGCCTGGGGTTTCAGGTTTGCTTTAACACTATTATTCTCAAATGTGTTTTAGTTTAAGCTTTGCATTATTTTGTCCAACTGCATGGATCTCCCCCTTAAAAGATATCAAACCCTATAAGGAGAAAGCATCATGGTGTACATAAGCTTGTGGGCAAACAGCAACAGGAAGACCATAATCCATTAAGAAATACAGAGTTAAGACACAGAAGTAGTTCTGACCAAACTCAGGGTTATGGGGGAAGGTCATCCCCCCCCTCACTCACACACACACTGCCATCATCATACTTCTCTAGGTAAAGGATCTGAGAAGCTGATGGTCTCTCATAACATTGTGTAGGACAGGGGAGCATCACCCACATGTGGTGAAGCTCTGGGAGATGTGTATACAGCAATTTTAGGTTTTGCTAATTCCTATCAATAATAAGGTCATTTAGATTGCAGGCACCTTTATAATAACTGGACTAAATAAATTGTATTCTAGTTAGGCCAGGAAGACATTAATTAGACAAACAATGAATTTTTCTATCTGCACTTAACAGTGCTGTCTTTGGTTGCCTGTAGCTGAGCACACGTGCAACAGGTATGCTGTGCAGTGTGTTTCCCCTCAGAATTTCTCCTCACTGACTGCTAGGAGGTCAATCTGGATCTACAGCATCTGCTTGCCATGCTTTTTTGCAGAAAGCATATGTTGCATCAGCCAAATCAGCCAGTTGTCCCTGGCAGGCTGTGGCAGAGCTCCTGGAACCTGTGGCAGCAGAGAGCTCTGGAGGACATATGGCAGGAGGGGGCTGCAGTCAGGTGGCCCAGCAGTTGCCTCACCAAGAAGTTGAGCAGACTGTTGATATACTTCTGAACAGAGTAATGGGTACTGTTTAAGTTGTATTTGGTTTTTTGTTTGTTTTCTTGTTCTTTTCAAATAGTTTCTTGCACGTGGGAACTACAGAGGTGCTCCCAGGAGCACCCTGAGACATCATCATGGCATTTCATTGAGGACTGGGAATACGTGGAGTGACTTATCCCCATGAAATATTGCTGCAGCCCTTCCACCTGCTCGTGGTCTCAGAAGAGTACTGCTCCCCATCCCATCCACGGCTTCAGAAACCTACAGAAAACACTTCTCAGCTTTGTCACCCATGTGAAAATGTTAGAGTTTAATGTCCAAGATGCTGAACCAAATGAAAAGGGAGCTGGAGTATGTCTTCTTGCTGGTGATGTATTAAAAGGGAAATGAATGAAATAGCAGAAGCTGAAGGCAATACAGACACATCCTATCCCTTACGTCATATTTCTGGAGAAAATTTTTTTTCCTTCACTTTTGGTTATGGCACTTTGTTCTGGGTGATTCCAAAGGTCTTGGGAGATAAACTGTTTCTTGAAATGAGATGAGTTTTCTAGCGGGGAAAAATCATGCAAGAAAATTTGAGGGCCATCTATTTTTATGACATCATCTGATTTGACTGTACAAAGGCATTAGCTGTAGAACTCCTAGTATAGCCACAGACAAGCCTCTGTCTAGAAACTTTTTTTTTTTTCCATAGTCTGTTGGCCAAATAAAGATACTGCCTCACCAAACTTAAGTTTCATTAGTCATTAAAGCACTGAGAAATAAGACATGAAGAGGTCATTAAGCCCATTTTCTACCTTAAAGGTGTATTTTACCCCACAGGCTGCCTATTTATTCCCCTGTCAGATGGATGTTTGTCCATCTTAAAGAGTTCTGAGCACAGAAACATTACCACACCTGCACAGTCTATTCTAGTGCAAATCACTGACACTATTTACTGCAAATAATGGAGCTGGTGCTACTTTACTATGTTCAGTTTTAGGTCCCTAGATCTAGAAGGACACTGAAGGTCTGGAGCATGTCCAGAGAAGGGCAATGAAGCTGGTGAAGGGTCTATCCCAGAGAAAAGAAGGCTCAGGGGAGACCTTCTTGCTCTCAGTAATTCCTTGAAAGGAGGTTGGAGCCAGGTGGGGGTTTGCCTCTTCTCCCAAGGAACAAAAGATAGGACAAGAGGAAATGGCTTCAAGTTGTGCCACGGGAGGTTTAGGCTGGACATGAGGAACAATTTCTTCCCCAAAAGGGTTGTGAAGCCCTGGACCAGGCTGCCTAGGGCAGTGGTGGAGTCCTCATCCCTGGAAGGGTTTAAAAGCTGTGTAGATGTGGTGCTGAGGGACATGGTTTTGTGGTGACCTGGAAGTGCTGGGTTAACACTTGGACTTGATGATCTTAAAGGTTTCTTCCAACCAAAAGGATTCTATAATTCTTTGATTTTACTTCTGGAGAACATGTCCTAGTGTCCAGCCTAAGTACCCGTGCTGCCTTTAAGCCTGTCATTTCTCATTGTCTTCACTGTGGACACAGAGATCATGTTCCTTCTTCCCTTACAAAGTCATTTGTCAGCTGATGTCTCCTATTTGGGTTTTCTTTTTTTCTTTCATGACCTGAACACCTAATTCTTGTTCTCGGTGCCAGAATCCTGTAGGAGCACTGGAAGGTAAGGCTGTGACAAAAAGTCCAGAGCCCTGTTCCCAGCCTCCATCTATGGAGAAAGTCCTTGTAGCAGATGTGTTCATCACAGCAGCAATGCAGAAAAACTTCTCGAGACTGGTGAGGGATCTGATGTCAGTGGGGGTCCCATTGTTCCTTGGTGCTGTGTCTGTCTGGGGTTGTTCCATATATTATCAAATAGTCTGTGTGGCCAACATTTGGTCCATGGGTTAGTTACATAATTATTAATTAGACTATTTAATTTTGAGACTTCTACATTTCATAAAGTTATTGTTGGGATAGGGCAAAACCTTTTTGAGCCCCTGTGGAGCAGATTAATAACCCTGATTAGTCTTCTGGCAAGAGAACCTTGAGACATTTGTTTTGCACAGTTGTCCTGGAGATTAGGAGGGGATTAAGGTGCAAATTATGTGTATACAGGTAGCTTTGAAACAGCCTTTGTGGAAGGCAACATCTGCTTTATGTGTAGATCAGTAGAACATGCTCAGAGACATCTTCAGTAATAAGTTTCTGTCAAATAATTTTTGAAGCTGAATTTTGAAATCTGACCTGTTATCCTGGAAAATACATCTCAGAGAGCCGCCAGACACAGAGTTGAAGCCATGAGGTGCTTGACTAGCGGAAATAAATAGTACCCTTCTGCAGAATCAGACCTGAAGAGGAGAGACAGCCTGCCAGACCTTGCAGTACCCATGTTCCTCAAATGTGCACCATGATGTGCAGGTGAGTCTGATGGCTGCAGGAGCACACAGGTATGGTGGAGCCCATAAGCTGAGGATCAAAAGCCACCAGTGGACTTTGTGCTTCCTGAATCACTTAGTTTCAAAATGGCCAGCCTGACGTTTTATCTTTGTGACTATCTGTGTCTCCAGTGCTCTCCCTCTCCCACCCCTCAGAGCAGGGTCTCCTGTTGGGACTGTGTCCCATGGGGAAAACACCACAGGCTGCTACAACATGGAGTGTCACTGAAAATGTTTCCAAAAGCCTCTGCATGAAATGGAGCAAAATACCCAAGTCTACAAAAGTTTTTACATCAGCATGTGAGAGCCCTCAAAGCTTCACAGTAATTTCAAGCACTTACCAGGATTTGTCCTACCTAAGCACACCAATCTGCAATCTGACTCATCAGAGAGATGTGACATGAAATACCACAACAGACTTAGGAGTTTCAGAGACTGCCCAGGACAGGCACTGGCATTACTTACCTGGGACTCATCTATCATCTCTCGTGGGAGGCTAAAGCCCCTTATCTTACCAAACCTTGTATCTCAAACTCCCTCCCTGGAAGAGTCTGTCCTTTCTCAGGATAATCTCAGGATCATCCCTGTTTCCATATATTTTTTTCCTTTTGCTGAGGAAGCTCCCTGTTGGCTGCCAGGCTGAAAAGCCCCAGAAGTAGGTAGTTTTGTTGTTAATCTCTCCTTGCCCTATGTGTGTGGGGGTAATGGCTCTTTGATGTCCTAGCTTTCCAGAAACAAGCTTTTCTTGTGTAGGACTGGGTGATTAACTCCTACTGGTGACTTAAAGCCTAGATGATGCTGTAAGCCAGAAAGGTATTTCTGCTGTGTCACAAATGCACTCAGACTGAACCAAATCAGATATCAGATGCTCAGCCCCACGTGCATGACCTTGTACCACACTCAAACCATATCCAGCAGATGCTGGCTAGCCCTAGCAGAAGGAGGTCCTTGCCCATGGAGGTCAGCCAGCAATTTCAAGATGTGTCCTGCAATAGATATTGCAGACAAGCAAGGAGCCTGCAGTTCTTTTTGCCTGTCCTGGCCTGAGACAGCTGATGGGGACAAGCTGTAGAGGGACAGATTGCAACAGTGTTGAAAGCCTGTTTTGAAAGGAGGCTTTTCTACATGGCACAAACCTGGCATCATGTGATCCTAAATATCCTAAGCATGATTCTAAGGGTGCACTTAAAGTTTTTCTCTGTCTCTTTTCTGCTCCAACACCCAAATTCTGCACCTCTCAACTAGCATTTTCATGGCTTAAGAGAAAGCAGGGTAGGAATAAGCCTGAAAAGTCAGCACCTAGATCCCAGTTTTTCACTGCTCTGAAAACACAGAGAAAAGGCATATCATCAGACCCTGCCTGGTGTTTCTTTCCTGGCTCAGTTGTAGAAAAAAGTTCAAACCTTCATAAACACAGATATTATCTCAAAGTGCTTGTCTATAGCTTCTAAAATCCCTGCAAATCCCTCTCTTGCCCTGTGAGAATTCAAACCCTCAGGAGATGCAAAGCATTTGCTCAATCAACTGATTCATGCTTATTTCTACATAAATGGGAAGTTCAGCCTAGTGTTTCTGAGGGCTCTGAAATTCTGATAGCACCTCCAGTGATAAAATTATTCCTACATATAAAGTTACATCTTGGTTAATGTGAGAACTAAACACAGATACATATGGCATTTTCCACAGGACCTGAAGCACTTGAGATTTTTCATAGGCAGCTTGTAAAACCAACATGTTGTTTTTCCAGGGCAAGCCTGTCCTGAATAAAGCTTGGGCTGTGAGCAGCAGACTGTATTTTTTTTCTGGCTCCAAGAGCCTTGCATGGAAGTGCTGGGCACGTACTTAACAAGAGGCAGCCAAGGGTGGCTGGATGAGTCCCATCTGGATCTCTGCAGTTCCTTTGAAAAGTATGTCAAAAGGGGTCTGGCATGTGGGGAAATGAGAACATGTGGCAGATCACTGCACTTGAAACCAGCCGTCCCAATAGCAGCCTGGGATGCAACCTGAATGTTGTTACCAGGGCGCAGGAGGACTCTGCTGTCTTGTTTACTACCTTGCCAAGCAAGGCAGGAGAAGATCAGGCTTGCATAAATTTCCTTCTGCAACACCCCTGAGTCTCGCAGGTCTCATCTCATGGGAAGACCAATGCTGGATGGTGGTAGATTACGTGCTCCTTGTGGTGCAGGAGGCCTGGATGCAAAGATGTCAATACTGCTCTGAGGCTGTGTGATCTGGCCAAGGGTGTGTGGTAGATGCAGCCTCCCTGATGGACAAAACAGACAAAACCAGGGTGTACCAGAGCAGTTTGGTGCCTTGGACTTTAAGCTGCACCTCATGGTGATTAACTGATATCTCAGGGTCTGGGCCTTTAATTAACAGCCTAAGGGTCTGTTCTTGTCTGGGCTGGTCTCCTCAACCAGTCAGAATGACCACAGTATATCCTTGACTAGCATATTAATGTGGTTCCACCTAAGAACCAGCTGAGTTGGTTCTTTGCAGAGCAGTGGGCCTGGCAGGCAGACCCTCCCTTTGAACATGCCATTCAATGACTCTTCCATTGATTGAGGGAGTCTTTATGAATTGAGTGAGCCTTGCCCCCCCCACTTTGAGTGAGTGGTATCTTGGGCACTCTTGTGGGGGAGGTTTCCCCTTGATGAGTGTGTGTCCATTTTTGTTCATCTTTAACGTTTAGGAATTAGACATCCAAATTTGTATCTGGTCAGAAGGAGTGCTGGGAAACTTTGGTTGCAATAAACCCAGTTTCTGGATAGCAGCTGCTGTTTGTTTTGTGGGTGCCTCCATGACAGGGTCTCAGGGTCCCCATGGTCTGCAGTTTCTGATGATGTCTCATCATTTAGCCCATGCTGTCTCCTTTGCTACATAAACTCTCTTTCTTACTGCCTCATTTGCAAGTGGGTGGGCGCTGGGAATTTAGTACTATCAAACCAAGACTCTTCATAATCACCAGGGGATTTGGGATTTCCTGCAACTTCAGTATACCTTGGGTTCAATTTGTTTTGTTTTATGCAGGGCCTGGGAAACTCCTCATACATGTGGCAAGACATGGCCAAGAAATACTCTACTGGTAGATGCTGCACGACTGAACTGTGAGTCAAACATGGTGGTTTTTTAAGCAGAATAGATTCATTGCCACATCCTGGGAGCTGTGTCCTTTAAACAAAATATAGGCATTGTCCCATCCCAGGAGCCTTGTCATCCAGCTGATGATATTGGGCATTCTGGTAGATGCAGTCTGGCTGCTGGACAGGTACTGCTCAAGCATGGAAGGCAGAAAGTGTGCTATCTGGAGAGCTTTTCTGTATCATTTTTGGTGAAGGGAATTTGCAAAGGAAGACAATTTGGTGTGAGAAACTAACACAGTAGAGTCTGGCCTGCATAGCAAAGATGGATATGACTGTGTCATATCCTCATGGGGTCAGGGAGGCACCACACAAATACAAATGTTTCTGCTCTGAAATCTGAAAAATCGGTTTGTGATTGATTATCTTGTGCCTGGTCTACAGGTAATGACAGAAGATACTGAAAACACTCTGTTTGACAAAGATGTTTGTATAATATTTGTTGACTGTGATATTTATCTGGTTATTAGGTAAAGAAAAGAGCTAGAAATTAAAAAAATATGGGAGCTGTTTTGCTAGCAGGAAGTTGCAAAACAAAGAAATGAAGAGTTGGCCCAAGACCATAACTCAAGGTTGTAGGAGATGCTTCCCAAGGAGGAACACAGATTTGATAGATGGACCACTCAGTGGATCAGGAATTGGCTAGATGATTGTTCTCAAAGAGTTGTGATCAGTGGCTCAATGTCCAAATGGAGATCTGGATGAGTGGAGTCCCTCAGGGATCGATAGTGGGACAGGTGCTGATTAACATCTTTGTTGGTGATATGGGCAGCGGGATCAAGTGTACCCTCAGCAAGTTTGCTGATGACACCAAGCTGTGTGGTGCAGTCGACATGCTGGAGTGAAGGGATGCTATCCAGAGGGACCTTGACAGGCTGGAGTGGTGGGACCATGCCAACCTCTTGAAGTTCAACAAAGCCAAATGCAAGGTCCTGCACCTGGTAGTGAGACACTGGAACAGGTTACCCAGAGAAGTTGTGGACACCTCATCCCTAGAAATGTTTAAGACCAGGCTGGATGAGGATTTGAGCAACCTGGTCTAGTGGGAGGTGTCACTGCCCATGGCAGGCGGGTTGGAACTGGATGATCTTTAAGGTCCCTTCTAACTCAATCCATTCTGTGATTCCCTTCTGCTCAGCACTGGAGTGCTGTGTCCAGTGCTGGGCTCCCCAGGACAAGAGAGACATAGGCATACTGGAGAAAGGTCAACGAAAGGCCATCAAGATGATGAAGGAATTTGAAGCATCTCTCATACAGGGAGAGGCTGTGAGAATCAGGACTGCACAGGCTGGAGAAGTTTCAGGAGATCTTATCCATGTGTACAAACACTTGATGGGAAGTAATGAAGAATTGGTGCCCAGTGACAGGAAAGAGGTAACTGACAAAAACTGAAACTGCCGAAATTCCACCTGAACACAAAGAAACAGTTTTCTAACTGTGTGTGTGGTCAGACACTGGAACTGGTTACCCGGAAATGTTGTGTGGTCTCCACCTGTGGAGATACTCAAAATCCAACTGGACACTGTCCTGGGTAGCCTGCTTTGGCTGACCCTGCTTGAGCCAGAGGGTTGGACTGGATGATCTGCAGAGATGCTTGCTGGCCTCAACCATTTATCTGTGATTCTGCTGGTCCCCATTTCACTGGAGGCCACAGAAAGTCATCTGCTCTCTGCAGAGTCCTGGGCTAATCAGGGTTTCAGAGGAAAGCATTCTGCCATCCCAAGGTGTTACAGGAGGCAAAGTAAAGAGGAAGAGGGATCTTCTCCCCTCCTTAGTGAATCATCTTGCCTCAGAAGGGACTCAAAGTGTGGGATAGGGTTTATAAACTCTGAAATGGTTCCTGACTGCTCATTTCAAAGTAATCCTAATGGATTTGGGACCACCCAGAGCCAGCCTTCAGGAGCTGGGCACCTCATTGCTTCTTAGCTCCCTGTGTCTTTGTGTTTCTAGTGACTGAGCTCTAGATGAAGTTGGTGGAGGATTGGGGTAGGGGGGAGGTTGCTGCATGGTTTTAGTATGTGTGAAAGAGCAGCAGCTTGTAGAAAGTACAGTATCTTGTGCTGATTTTGCTGCTTAGTCATACTGCAGTAACTAACTTGGCAACTGGTCTTACCCCATTCCTTGCAAATGTTTCCATTTATGGCTGGGGTTTTTGTTTCCTTTTGCCTCCAATCGTCACACATATGGAAAGTCTCCAAAAAGCAGAGGCCATAGGTTTACATCAGAGAAACCATCTGTGTGTATTCATAACTGGCATCTCAAGTATCTCTCACAGGAGCATACCACCCAGGATGCACGGGGGATTCGTTAGGGATCATTTTGGCCAGAAGTAGGTGCTGTGCGTGTCTGGTGGCAGACACACAGATGGTGTTGTGGTTGTCAACATTTTCCTTACCCAGGGTTCAGATACACTGTGAAGGAGAAAGCTGCAGCCATTTGACCTGTTTGTCCCTGCTGGCAGCTGGGTGCCAAGCCTGGTCCCACTGGGGACATCAGAGAAGGGGTGGCCACATGAGCAGGTGGTGCTGGAGACCCTTGGAGTTGTGCTCACCTTCTTCCCAGAGCCATAGCCCCTTGCTGGCCTCCAGGAAGAGAGAATCTGGTTACGGAGATACACAACATATGGGATCCAGGTCCTCTCCATGTGTTACAGATGTGCAGGTTTATGATGCACTGTCCTCCAGCAAGCCTATGGAAAAAAAAACATTCCTGGATTAGGAAGAGCTTTAGGGCAGATAGAGTCATGACCTGAGCTGGAAAAGGGATGTGCTTGCTGCCAGTTTATTGCCATGGCTAGGGCTGGAGCACCAGGGGGAACAGCACTAGAGTGCTGGGCCCCTGTCTTTCTCTCACACCTTGTCTGGCTTGCCAGTTCCCCATCTCCTGCTCACATGGATAACATGGAGCAGCAGGCTGAGAACAATTCAGAAAGAAACCATTGTTTTCCTCATCTAGGGCACTGGTTTGGAAAAATAACTGATCTTTCATTTAAGGCCAGTTTTCAGCAAGGCACTGAAAACTCTGGTTTTTGCTCCTGCTCCACATATTTTTGTGAATATTCAGCTCATACCTCAGTGAAACCTGGACTGACTGGCCAGAGAGGGCTGCAGATGGAGAGTGGCTCCCCTCCTGCCTCCCAGCAAGGCAGAAAGGGTGCAAAGATTGGAGCACCGACCTGGCAGACACCTCTTCATCAGGTTATGGATAACCTCTCCATGTCTGAATTGTTTCCTTTCAAACATTTGGCTGGGTTCTGGGTATTCTGTAGAAACATGTGATTTTTGGAGAAACCTTCTGAAAACACAGTATCAATTTTTCCAGCCAAAACCTCCTAATCTTTGCCAGAGCCGACTCCTCTACAATCAAAGCATTTAGCTCTTATGAACAAGGAGCTACCATGAGAAGAAAAAGTGCATTGTTCTTGAGAGGCCCTGCTGATGAAGTCCTGTCTATAGCTCTTGACTTTCTGGTTTGTGTTATGACAAGACCAAGAAAAGAAGATGGGAGCCATTTAAAACAATCACGTCATGGCATACCATACCTCACCCCACGAATCAGGATACAGAGAGTAAGTGCATTATCCCTTTCTCAAGAGCTTGAGTCCTATCAAGTCCTTTCTTCACCTGGGGAGGAAGAAGAATGTAAGACAAGCTCAGAGATGTATAAGACCCCATAGCACTCTCCCCAAAAGGGCAGCCAGGCCTGGGATGGGTCCTGCTCCAAGCCCCAGCCACAGTGGCCTGGATCTGGGACCTTCACCATGTGCAAGATTCAGATGCACTAGCCTGGCAGCTGCAGTGGGGCTGTCCTGAGTACCAGACCCCAGGAAATGTGCTGCTCTGATGTAGGGGGTGCCCAGGGCTCACCCCAGTCAGCTGAGGCTGCTGGGCAGGGCTGGAGAGTGCAACTGATGGCCTTAGGCTGTGCAATGAGCCACTAACAGGGGCACTAATGGCTCCTCACTGGGAATCAGCACTGAATCTGCCTCCAGAGCTGCTTCAGAAGCAGATGGAGAGTGACAACCCCCTCCATCCCCACGGAGGAGGGGGGAACACATGGGACAGGGAAAAGGGAAGATGATCCTGTAGCAGCTGTGGTGGTGCTGGGACACCAGAGCTGGTGGGAAGCAGTTAATGGCTCACGAGAGCAGGCTGCTGGAGCTCATGGTGTCCTGCTCAGGGGAAAATTACTGTAGGAGGAACTAGTGGAGGGATATGTGGAGCAGTGGATCAATCCTGCTGTTTCAGCAAAGGGGATGCCCCCATGTCAGGACAGCAGATGGTGTCTGCAAGCAGCTGGTATGTTCTAGGATGTCTGGTCTGCATGGGCAAGGGATGGAGGTTACTACAGTGTAAATCCTGTATTCTGCTCCACTGGGGCAAGGGGTGGAGATTGTCACGTATATGTATTTAAACCTGTAACTGTCTTAATTTTGATGCTTTGTAGGGTGAGGGGGTTGTTTACTGAGTGCATGGACACAGTGCTATCACATCGATCCAAACCGTCTGGGAAGAAAGGTAGAATTTGTAGCACATGTATGTTAAAGCTGTGATGGTGTTAAAAGACTGTAATGAAAGTACATTCAAAGGACAGCTCTTAAATATGTGTTCCTCTGAAAGGTGGACTTTGGGCTGCATCAAAGCAGCTCCTGGTTCTGAAAACATGTTTTTCTTGCAAGCAGGACTCTGAAGTCAGCATGATACCATTAAAACTGGGCAAGGGCTGCTCATGGATATCAGCAGCTCAGAGGTAGCAAGACCAGGCTGTAATCTTTACTGACATTTCTGGTTCAGGTCATCTCCAGTGTGCTCTCTAATGGCCAGCACCAGCCCCTGTTCTAGCTGCGGGTGGGTGAGGAGCCCACACAGGTTATCTCTACAGCTGCAGTATCTACAACCAAGGCTGCAGAGGGGCAAACGCAGACCTGGCATCTTCTGTGCTCGCACACCTCTCCCCAAATGTTTTAAGAGCAAAAGCCCAAACTGAATCAAAACTTGCTGTTCACTTACAGAGAGGAAACATAATGGAGGCTTTGCCAAAACCAACTGTTCTCTGCTGTCTCCTGGTGCCAGACTCTGCCAGCTCCCAGTCCTCCTCCAAGGAGATGTCTGCTCACCACCGGTCAAGCTGTGGTCACTCAATGGGATCCATGTGTTCTTGAAGAAAACTTAGTTGTTCCTGGTCTGGGGTTTTCTATCAGCCACTCCTACAGCCTTCAATTATCTGGGTTCCCCAGAAGGGATGTGGGAAGCTGATTTCCCCACAGGGTTTCCAGCAGCTCCTGCAAGTCTTTCCTTCCCCGTTCCCTTTCCCAGCACCTTTCACCCTTTCTCACTGTGCCTATCCTTGTGCCTCCCTGAGGGTGGGCTGTGCTTGATTTCATCTCAATCACAAGTGCACCTTCTATTTTTTCACATCTGACAGAGTTGTGCTAAAGAGACAGGATATTGATTCTACCTTTACAAGGTAGCAAGGTGTGCAAACATGAGCGGACTGCTTCTCAGGATGCTCACATTTGCCTCGTCTCATACATGGTTCAGCTGCTAAGCCTTGAAGCTTCTCTTGAAAGCAGACTGCCACAAGAGCTACCATGATTTGAGGACAGGAACTAACAGTCCACTTCATGACTACATGACAAGGCACATATTTAGTGCAGTTGTGCTGTGTGAAGAGGTAATGTCAGCCAACCTCAGGTAGGTAATGTAAACCATTTCAGGACCATTTAGACCACCAGAATGGGAAATCTCAATATAAAATAAAAATCTGGTTTCTGTGCCCAAGAATATAATTAGAAATGAAACAACTAACACATGACTTGCTCATTTCTCTTTTTATATTTTTATCTATGTAGGCAGAGGCTGTCAGAGTCTGGATGGATGAGGGACAGAAGGAATGGTGAAGAACTGTACTAAAAGAAAAAAAAATGCGTGTAAAAGTGAGTACATGCCTGCATTTTCACCTCCCCACTGTTAATTTTGTTTATCACACACTGAAGCTGGAAAAGCTCAAGCCTCCTTGGACCGGTGATAAGCATTTGAGTTCCACTGGCAGTCTTAGTATAAACATAAGATGTTATTTATTGTGCACATGTGATCAAAATTATTTCATTTGATGTTGGACTTTGGGTTCACTAATGCTCAAATGAAGAGCACAGATGTTCGGTTACCCTGTTGCGTCCCTGGCAGAGATATTTTAACTTCCTTCTGACCCTGATCCTTCGGGCTGATCTAAGATACTACCACAAAAAAGTTCAAGGAAGAATGGAATATTGCTCTCTTTCTGTACTTCTGTATTGCTCACTTGCTCTGCAGAGTATGTGTGTTTTTTTAATCTTGGAGGAATACAAGTTAATAATGCAACATATTTTTCGGTTTTGGGTGGGGTTTTCTGTTGGCTTTTTTTTCTTTTTACTTTGTAGGAGCACCTTTGAAATCAACTCAAGTAAGAATCTTTTTCTTAACACTGATTATGTATCTAATTATATCACATTTCCTGTTTCAATTTTTATGACACTTGGTGCAAATACCATTTTCCTTCACAGCAGTAGCAGATTCACCTGACAGTAGAGGGAAATTTTATTGTTGTATTTGGCCAGGAGGACTCTTCATTACAGAAATATACATTTCTTGAGCAGCAATCTGTGGCTACAAATGAAACGAGGGCCTCTAACGTTTTGTGTTAGCAAAAATTCGAGCATGTGCGTAAAGGAAGGGGAGGTGTTAAGTCCTGTGCCAAAAGCAGACAAGTAATGTTCTGCTGCTGTACGTGACCTGGGGAGCTGAGCTGAAGAGCTGCACAGGGTTCCCTGGATTCACATCAAATACGTGAAAAGCAGCAGCCTTCGAGCAGTGGAAAAGCTCTGCAACCCAAGGAACAGAAGCTGGGTGGCTGCCTGCCACACTCCCCAGGACAGGAACATACAGACATCAGGGCAGATCCCTACAGCCTCTACCTCAGCAGAGGAAAGCAAGTCTCGGGAGGGCTCAGCTCATAAAGTCAGTCTAAGAAGGGCTGGAGACATGCTAGGCTTTTGCTCCATGACTGGTGGTTGAGGTGGATGCAGCTTTCAGAGGTTTCTGTTGCACCAGTTCGGAGGCACATGTGTATGTCTGTGGCACACACTGCTAACAAGACCTGAATTAGCTGCAAAACTTTGTTTTTGCAAATTATTATGATTAAAAATTTGTGCAAAAATTTTGCAAATTATTGATAGTTTAGCCTGTGACAAAAATTGCCCCATATTTAGGTCATGATGGAATCCCTTGCCCCAGGACTGTACTCATCTTCCAGAGAGTTTTGGGTCAATGTTTTTAGTGAGCAGTTAGATAGTGAGTAGTTATATACAGTTCCTTACCACTGCAGAAATTCCAGAAAATATTACTGTTCAGTCTTACTTGTTGCCATTTACCTGTGCAGTGTGTCCTGCCCATCAATACATTGGATTCACGTGAGGATTAATCAGATCCTATTTTAGACCTTCTTGCTGCCTCCATCCAAAGGTCCTGGGGTTTGGAGAGGGAGGGATTATATTTTCCTTTAACCTCTGTAAGATAAAAAAAAACAAAAAAACCTTACTGTGTAGTTAGGGAAGACTTTTCAGTGGCTTTGTGCTCCTGGAAGGCAAGGCTCACCTCTTTCAGGTGGTGTTGGAGATACTGATGCTGGTACACCAGTACAATGCTGCACCCTGTGCTAAAGCATCCCAAGTGAGGACAGACAAGCTTGTTTCTCAGCATACACACCCCACCCCCATTCTCCCTCCTGGGACCTTGTGAGGATTAGGGCTTTACAAGAAGCTAAACTTTATGTTTTGTCTTGGTGAGCATCTTTAGTTACAAGTTGCAACCTTGAAGTCACAGAGTTTCATTTAGGACCTGAATCACAGGTCCTGAATCACCTAAAGCCAATAAAAAGTCTCTCATTGACTTCAAGTGTGGGGTGTTTTGGTTTGGGGTTTGGTTTTTTTTTTGTATTTCCTTTCTAATTCCTTTTTACTGGTCCTGTGGAAATGGGAATTACACATAATCTGTCCCAAGGATTCAGCTCCATACAAGGGTTGACGTTGGAAACATTTGTTAAAGACCCAGGGGCAGGAGAACAGTGTGGTTACAGAGAGACAAAGCTGGGATTAAAGACAAGATTAGAATTTCAAATAGATCAGCTCAGTTGCTGAGCCCTAATGTGTCCTTGCCAGGCCACCAGACTCCTGAGGGAAGTCATTTCAACCAGGGCCAGCCTCCTCCCAGCCCAGCAGCCCAGACTGTTGTACCCCCACATTCAGAGGAAAGGCTTTTTTTTTTTTTTTTTTTTCCTATCTGATCCCTTTCAGCCCCCTCTTTTCCCAAGAAAAGGTCCTAATTAATTCCTCTCCTTTCTATTTATACCCATTAGTCATTGCAAAAGTGTCCCCCGGTAGATTTATGGTTCAATATAATGAGTATGTCTGGAGGGAATATTATTCATACAGTTAGCTGAAATCAGAGAAAGTCTATATTTTATTTGTAACCTTAGCCAGAGTCGTCATTTCATGGGGAGGCAGTACATCCATGCTCCAACAGTGAAAAAAACTTCTAACTAAAGTTAGAAGTTCATCAGCAGAAGGAGGAAACTGAAATCTCTTTCTTAGTTTTGTACGTGGTGTTAAGGACCGTGGGTGGGGTGAGATGTGACTAAGTTCAAAAATGTACATTTTTTTTTGAGCCATCACTGGTAAAAGGCTGGGGAGGGGAATGAGGTTTCCTTTATAAACTATGTGGGTTTTTTCTCTTAATCATGGAAACACCACTCCAAGTTTTGCCTTCTTGTTTCTCTGGTGACAAGAAAATAAAACAAATGCAGCTGGGTCATTCTGCTTTCGCAGTATTTCACCATGAAGCCCCAAAGATGCAAACGATGTGTTTTAACCCTTTCACTACCCTAGACTAAAAAAAAAAAGATGGTTTGAAATCTGCACAAAGACAGTTAGGGATTATCTAGCATGTACTGCAGACCACCAGCAGCCACCTTTCTGAGCTCCTGCCTTGCCAGGGAGCTGGAATGAAATTGCTTCACTGAGCAAAGGCTCTTCCCAATGAGTCACTGAGTTTTGGGACTCAACCATCCTGACTGGCTGCATGGAAAAAATGTACTGCAAGAGATGAAAGCATCAGAAAACAAGGATTGGGAAACTGGTATAAAGGGAAGTATTCAGGGAGAAAGGGTTTCAATCTGTCTTTTCCCCACCCTCCCTGCCCTCTGTCCACCCATTTTCTGCTTGCCAGGCTCACATATGATCTTGTGCTGCTGCTACCTGGAACCTCTGGCAGAGCCCTGGGCACCTTCACTTCCCATGGTATTGAAGTGCCCCAGGTGGCTCTTCCACCCACTGCACAGTGGCAAGGAGACCAGAAGCAGTCAGCTGGAAGCCCTGGGCTTTTGCCCTGTCAGAAGGGAGCAGCTCCAGAAGTGGTGAGCTAACAGGGCACTGCAGAAGATCTGACTGTAGACAGTAAGCTTGGATTGAGCAACTGAAGGTAAAATATGAGCAAATTCATAAGTATGGCCTCAATTTCAAAAGGACAAACTTCAAAAACCCAAAGAAATTAGGCAGCAGGAGCAAACAGCTTGGCACAGATGCCCTGGAGCACCCCTGTCATTTCTTCAAGCTGGTGTACTCAAACCAATCCTGGCAAGAGAGATCTTGAGCAGAGGGGAAATAAAACTTGGACCAAGGATCTCTGCACTAGTGAGGTCTAAACAAACAAGGATTGTTAGAAATGTTGGGGAAGCAGACTCATGGATGTCTGTAGGAGCAAAGCCTCGACAGGGAGTAACCTGCAGCTGGGACAGAGAGCTGGGATCACACCGTTAACCTTGGGAGGGGTCTCGTGATGAAACCTCTCCTGTGAAAAGCAAAACTGAAATGGGCCCTCAGCCCACCAACAGAAGCAAACTGCATCATGCTGATGCCCTTCTGGTGGCATTATAGGTGGCTCTTGTAAGCTTATCTGGAGTCTGTGCAACATGGGACCAGCTGGGAGACAGGGGACTGCCACCTCCATTTCTCTCTGTTTTCCCAGCACTGTATCTAAACAATGTAGAGTCTCTGGGATGTCATCCTCCCCTATGGATTGTGAGCTCTAGTGAAAAAACTCAAGGTCACAGATATGAGCCTGCATCTGGCAAGGCTTCAATAATGCTTTAGTTTGGGAAATCCTTGGGGCTGTTTAAAATAAAATCTAGAATTAACAAAATTTTTAGAAGCTCCAAACAGTACTTCCATCTGTGTTAGCAAACAACAATTTACGAGCACGCAAACACTGTATATAAAAACGTGGTGCTAAGTAAATAAGAACTGCAATAGCTCAGGGGACTTAGAAGTAAACATCAGGATATTAAAATAGGAAAAAGTACGCAAAGCCTCAGATTGCACTTGAGTTCATAATGACTCTCTAAACATCCTGGAGCAGTTGGCTTTAATGGCCTAAATCCCAGGAAATGCTGCTAAATTATGTTATCAAATTAACATTTGCTTTTTTCTTCAGAATGTCAAACATAGGGGAGGATGTTGTTCATGGACATGACCTGAGTTAATCTAGAAAAATAAATGTGGTGGGCTTCTTTTCTTTTGTTTCTTTAATATACATCTTCTCCTGGGCACTGGTGAGGATGAGCAAGACCTACCAGGAATGCCTCTGAGACAACAAAGTCTGAACTCAGTATCTGCACAAAGTGTGGTGAGGATCAGAGGGTGGATCAGTGCAGGTGATACTGTAGTGGGCATCTGCTGCAGACCACCTGATGAAGAAGAGGAGGTGCATGTTTTCTTTAGGCACTTGGAGGAATCTATACAGCCACAGGCCTGGGTACTCATGAGTGATTTAACCACCTCACTGTCTCCTAGGAAAGCAGTGTAGCTGGGCATGACCATGACGAGAGGAATGGTTTGAAGGTAATTTCATGAGGTGATGAATGAACTGACATGGGGAGATGCTTTTCTGGACCCACTACTGAAACACAGGGGAGAACCAGCTGAAAATGAGAAGGCTGGAGACAGCCTTGTCTCTAGGGACTACAAAACAGTGACACTTAAGATTCTGAGAGAAATCAGCAAGGGAAAGAGCAGAATTACAGCCCTGAACCTCAGAGGACCACAGGTTTGCCTGCTGGGAGTAGAGGAATACAAATGGATTATATGAATTGAGTTAGGAAGCAAGAATTTCAGAAAATGGCAACTACAAAAGGGCGTAAAATCCTTCCATTTGTCATCAGTGAAAACACTGAGATTAGCAACTGCATACTTATAAATATTTGAAAACCAGCATTCACTGTTTTCGCTAAGCACTTAACAATCTTGGCCTTGTTTTCAGTTTTCTTCACATATTTAGAAAACAAGACCCTTGGAGACCTACTGTATAAACCCAGAATCACATGAAGGTGGATGCAATTGCAGACAGATGCAAAGAAACTACAGTAGCTGTTTTCTAGAGAACCGTGGCAGTCCATAAAGCTGTTTCAGATGACTGAGTACTAGGAGACTGCATTTTAGTGGGTGCTACAACTCAGATGTCAAAAAAAAAAAAAAAAAAAAGAGCAGCTACACAGTTTACAGAGTAAAAACTAAACATATGTAAGTCACTTTTAAGTCTACAAGGGGATGTAAATTAAATAGTTGCCATCCATGCCTGAGTGACCCTCTTATGTCAAACTCTGTACAGAGTCATAGAGGAGAGCAGAAAATCAAGAAGTTTTTTTCCTTCTTTTTTTCTACTCTTTGCATTCCTCCATTCCTCTCTCTCAATTTTAAATGTAATTGAATATTAAATATCTGCTCAGTATATAGTGTGTTCTGTGAGCAGCAATAATAGTGTGTGGGTCAGATATGTAGAGGATGAGCAACTAATCCATGTCCATGTGTTTTCTCTGAAAAAAATTTCAATGACATTTGCATTTCTGCTGAAAAGAGGAAAAAAAAAGAAAGACAATTGATTTGAGGATTAGGAAGAGGAGCCAAAGAGATGATAGAGATAGTGGATGAAGCTCCCATGAATGAAAGGGAGTGATTCCTCACAGAACAGACCTCCATGTATAGAGAGAGAAAGCACTGTAAGAGGATCGTTGTGCACAGAAATAAATTTAATTCCCCTTATAAAGAAGAAAGAAGACAATAAAATGTTGGTAGTATTTCAAAAAGTTCCTGCCCCATCCCCATTCTTTACTCTAGACCTTCCTACATTTTTATCCCATTCACAAGAACAAAAACTCAATTACAGAGAACTAGCTCAGGCCTTTAATGCCACCAGCTATAAAAGAAGATTGTAAAAAACCCAACAAGTCCAGAGAAAAAGCAACATCTTGTTTTGAGGTTATTTTGTCCAAATTTCCAAGTAAATGAGACATCCTACCGCTTCAGTGTGCTTGTACATCAGACCACCCCAAAATAAGAAATGAACTCACAGAATCACAGAAGAGTAGGGGTTGGAAGGCACTTCGAAAGATCATCCAGTCCAACCCCCCTGCTAAATCAGGACCACCTAGAGCAGGTCACACAGGAACATAGCCAGGCAGGTTTTGAATGTCTCCAGAGAAGGAGACTCCACCACCTCTCTGGGCAGCCTGTTCCACTGCTCTGTCACCCTCACTGTGAATAAGTTTTTCCTTATGTTTACCCAAAACCTCCTATGCTTCAGCTTAGAAGAAGAAGAGGGAGTTGTGGAGATGTGGGCCTGTGCTCTTCTCTTTTCTAAACTTTGGGCACTCACCAGCAATGTAGGAGACAGATGTGTTGTCCAGGTGTTTGTGATGAGACATCTCACTAGAGAAATAGCTTCTGCACAGGCAGATTCATCTAGAAATGGACACACTGAACATGAATTAGAAGCACTATTGATGGGTGTTCATGGATACACAGAGTTTA
>JANHGN010009946.1:2318-34498 GCA_024605025.1 Megaceryle maxima
TGAACCACTGCCACTAAACAACATCCCTTACCAGGGAGTGAACCACTGCCACTGAACAACATCCCTTACCAGGGAGTTAACCACTGCCACTAAAACTCAAAACTACCCTGGCATAGATAATAACAAGTAGGCAAAAGAGAAATAGTGTTCCATCAAAAATGCTGTGAAGGGGAAAAATGATTTTTGACAACACAGTTGCTGCAAAAGCAAAACATTTTATCCCCAGAACAGCGTCTTCTTTCGATGCCGTGGCAGTCTTTATGACACACTTTTTAATGACAGATGGAAAAGTGTCACCTCATGGGGAAATGTAACGGCTCAAAGGAAACCCAGTTTCACAACCACATATCAAAATATTGGGCGAATTAATGAAAAAAAAAAGTCAATCAACTGTCCTCAGTGTGTCCATCCTTAAAAATTAACATGAACCTGGCTTTTTTTTTTTTTTTTAATTTGAACTTCATCTGTGTAATATATCACAGTTTGGAAACCCAGAATCCTGACAGTAAAAATAGTTTGTGCGGCCTTGAGCAAGTCCCCTTTCCAGGTATCACCTTTGACACCTTCCACATCTGAAAAGCAGATCTGATGTGCTTGCAGTGACACCACAAGCCTGAATTCATGGCTGTGTCCTTGGCATGCTGAAGATACCAGTGCTACATAAATGCAGAGCTCTGCCCAAAACTCTGGTAACAGCAATACAATCCAATGACTCTGCTCCTTGTATCCATAAGCATCTCTCTCAGAACAGGGATTTTAGAGTGCTGGTAGCAGCTCAGTACTCAGAGTGACCTACTACCAAGCAGTGGTTTAGAACTGTCTCAATTACAGCTGAAGCACAATTCCCATCACTTCCAGGTGTCTGAAGTACCACGGTGTGTTGCATGCTGCTGGTGAGTGGCAGAATATCAGCACAGAACTTTTCTATAATTAGTGAGGGTATGGTAGAATAAAGCAGCCTTTATAGGTGAGAGACAATAGGCAGATGCTCTTGTTCCAGGGAGAGGGTAAGTCTCTTGTTTTCACATAGGAAAATGACACTTCAGATGAACGCTTTAGTCTGGGAACAATAGTCTACAGCAATGAGAAATAAGGAAACAATTCTGTTCAGTGCCTTCAAAATTATCTGCAGCTCAAGTGAAATTGTAATACAAAGTTTGGGAAAGAGGGACAGAAAGGGAATACCAGAAAAAGAGAACACGATTCAGTACAACTTAGAACAAAAATTAGGTGAAGTTGTAGACCTCTCACCCGTGTACTGCCAGCTACTGATAATCTGTTGCCCTCTGAATGTGGAGGTACCCCTTGGAAAACTAGATCTGTGCGTGTGTATATCGATGAGATCCCAAGCTTTTCTACTCGTTGTAAAACGATGGTGAGAAATTTGTAAGTGTACAACAATATTTTGTAGGAATTTGGTCTTTTAGTTTATCTGTTGCATTGCTGACACCGTCCCCTGAATTTATATTTTGCTGACTGGCATTTAACTGCCTGTTATTAATAAATCAACAAAACACTTCAATCCTGATCTGTTTTAACAATGTGAACCGTGCAATTCCTCCCTGCTACAGCAGATGTCTTGTGACTGGGACGTTTATTATACACAAAAAATATCATCTGTGTAGACCACTAAATCAGGGTCAGTCCTTGAAACTGAAGACTTTTTTCTTTAAGGAAAAACAGTCGCTTAAATCTGAACAAACTGAACCACAAAAAGAATGGAATGAACGTGTTACTGGAGTCTGGATCTATGTTGATGTATTTATCCAAATTTACAAGAATATTACAAACTTTGCTTTGAATCTGACTGAGTTAAACTTGGATGTGACTGTGACAAATTAACTTTGGATACAGTCCCAGAAAAGAGTCAAAATTGAGTTAGGGTTTCATACCTGATTAAAATGGATTTAATGTCACCCTTGGAAAGAAGAGAAAAAGAGCTGGCCTCTGTGGTTAGCTGAAATAGATGAAGATATTTATCCATCTGTGTGCATCTGGAACTTCTTGGTATTATGACAGTAGTGCAGACCAATCGAGTTGGTGAGTGTTCCCCTTTAGGATGCTGACTGTATTATATTCTTGGTTCTGTCACATGCGGTTATGCGTGATTTTGATTTTGACCATGGGGAATATGTGGAAAGACCGGGTGAAATTAGAAGGGGCTAGTGACACAACTCATTTTGAGATCAGTTCAGATCAGCTGAAGGGACTGGATCAGCATTTTTTGACCAGAGGCAATCAGGATATGTGCTAGACATCCTAGAATCATCAGTTGCCCAGCTGGAAGCTAATGAGTTAGGGAGCCCAAACAAAGGAGAAGCAGAGCCTAATTAGGCTAAATAGGAATTCCTACAGGAACATGGAAATGTCAAGGAGCAGAGAGAAAAACCTCTTCCAGTGCTTTTTAACCATTTTTTTTTGTCTTCTTTTTATCAAAATTATTTCTATTTTTATTGCAAAAATGAAAACATTCTTCCCCCTCTCCTTCATCTTCTGTTGTGCAAATCAGTGCTCTCTTCCTTCTCAATGGAAAAAGTTCCATTAGTAGTTTCCCAGTTGGAACAACACAATGTCTTATTGTGGAAGTTTGCTGCACAAGTTATGGAAGCAGAAGTGGAGTATTGCTGGCAGTATCAGTGAGATATGACACTCCTTGAACACACAAATCTGAACACCCCCAAAGGGGTCCCCTACTAAACCATGAAAGACATATCAGGAACTGTGATTCTGCCTCCACCTTTTATGGTCTCTCAGACCTTTTTCAGATCCTCTACTTCATTATTTACTTCATAAGTCTAGACAGCTCTGAAGCTTGGAGGAAGGTTAGTTTGGATCCAAATGGCTTCAACAGGAGATCTCTGAACCCAAGCAAATCTTCAAGATGTGAGCTGAGTTTTGAATCTGGATACGAGTTCAAAATTACCTCTAGCCCATGCATATAGTTAAATAAGGAAGCCTAAAGGAGAAGTTACAGTTTGGGAATATACCCACATGTTCTCCAGCCACAGATCCTTAATGGCAGCATCATAAATGCATGCACAGCAATTGCCTGGACCCTGGCTGCATGGGAAGAAAGAGGGGAGCTGAGAAAGTTTACACACCACTGCCAGTGGTGTAATTTGGTGTTTTATCAGGTTGAAAGAAGGTTGAGAGACAATGGCAAGAGAGTAGCAACTGTGTCAACAAATAACACTTGTACTCAAGGATGCTAAGATTTTCAAAATGGTTTCTTGAAGTGAAATATATAAATAAGTGGCCTTTATTCACTTCCTCAATAGCACGTGGTTCCCTTGTATGGGATCTATTTATCTAGTTATGATGACTAAGCAACAAACTTCGGTCACTGACTTTTGAAACTTAGACTTTTGCTGTAAAGAAGTGTTGTAGAGCAAACGAGGGCTGCCTGGTACTCTGCATGTTACAGCCAGGCTCGGTGAGACACACGCATAACCACAGGATCAGGGGAGAATCTAGGTCAGAAGGTACTCTTGGATGTCACCTGATCCAAGAACCCCCTCAAGAAAGGACTAGTGTCCAAGGTAGAGCAAGGCTAGAGGTGGCTTCCCCTTCCCCACAGACCCACATGCATTTAACGCATGTACAGGGCAGGGGCAGTGCTGTGGCCACTGCCCTGATCTGCAATCCCGTATCACCACAAGCCAGCATAAACTAGGCTGTGGTAGTGCCTTCATTCCCTTCGTTCTAGCCACAGACACCCTCTCTGGTCACTTGGTCCAACAGAGCATTTTCTCACACGCTGACATTGAAGGTGCTTTAGAAGTCAGTACAGAAAGCTTGAGGGATCATGTTAGGGGTCTCTAGCTGGGCTGACTCACAGTCAGTTTAATGTTACTCATGCCTGCGTCTACAAGGTCTCTGCTGAAACTGATGACAAAAGTAAGTCTACACAAAGAAATAAACCAGATATAAACACCTTGCTGAAAAGAAAGTAGATTTTTCCTTTGACGTATTCGTTCTCCTTGCTTAGAAGTGGGAGAGAGCTTGAAGTTTTCAATGAAACTCTGAACAGCACAGACAAATGGCAAAATGACAAAGCTTGTATTTCAGAGAAGACAAATTACAATCCTTTCTCAGGCTTGACCTTGCTATAAACGTGGGCACAAGGCAGCTCCCAAAGTGAGAAAGTTTCATCGTGCATATTCAACTTCAAATGAGTCTCTAGATGTTGTTGATGACAAAGAAAAAAACAAACGAAACCAACCAACCAAACAAACAAACAAAAACTGTCAGAAGAAGCTGCTGAGACAGTACTGTGAAATACACAGTAGGGCCAGAAGGAGGTTAATAGGCAGGAGAGAATAAACAGAGATCATGCTCCCTGACACTTAAACCCAATAGTGGTAGCCTGTCCCTTCCTTCTAGATAAGATGGACCAAAAGTCTTTTGCTTGGGCTGCCCCTTCAGTATTTGTTCACATCAAGCTCAAACATTTGTCTGGGCTAGATTCATGACTACCCTTGGACAGTCATTTTGAAGTTTCTGATTTCCATTCCACAGGTTCAGAGATGGAGGAGGATTTTTGATTAGATGGCCTTTAAAAGTCCCTTCCAACCCCAAGTACTCTATGACTCTATGATCTCTTGGGCCTATGGATGTACGTAGTCCCATCAAATAAAGGAAGAAAGCAAGTGTCACTATTTTCCATTTTACAGTGAGGAAGGTAGACAAAAAGAGAGTCAGGAGTTTTCATATGGTCTTTGGCAGACTTGAGTACCCAGCCTATCCTCCTTAATTAGCAGCACAATGACTTTATTTCAGGGCAAATCACATTACCCATTTACTCGTAGGGATAGCGTCGAGGCATTGGATACCTGGACTGCTGGACAGGACCTCCTGTTTGTGCTTGTATGGAAGACCTGCAGTGAATATAAAACCTATGTAAGAACAGTTCTGTTCAGAGGGTTAGCAAGAGTGATACGCACCTCCTGACGGAGCCATTCATAGAGCCATTCTGCTCTGTGAATGTGCAAACTCAACAGGCTGTTCTTCCTTATGGGGTGGCTAGTGATAACAGCTTGGAAGACAAATGTAATTTCTTTCCTGAGGTGGGGCAGGGTAGGAGGGAAGTGCAAGGCTCATAGCAAGCACCTTTGATGAGGGAGATAGAATATTCCTTCTCTTCATTTTGTGGGGTTTTTTTTCTTCTTCTTCCTCTGCCCTTGTGTTGTTTTCCTGATCTGATGTCCCTCTGGCTGTTCATCTGTTCATCCTTCTTCACGTCCCCTTCATATATCTCAGTAACCCCATTCACCAGGATCAAACTCTGCACTGGCCCCACCGTCTCCCCAAAGCTCATAGGTTGAAGCCAAGGTCTATTTTGCTTGCTCCTCAGCCTGCCAAATCCACTTGCTCTCTTGCCTTCACATGTCTGTGAGCTGTCATCAGTGCTTCTTGGATGCCTCAGCCTGCTGCATGTACAAACCTGTCAATCACACTGACATTGCTCAGTCATAATGCCTCTTGGGGTTTCCAAACAGCAAGGAAGCCAGCCACTAGCAGCAGTGAGAAGAAATGTCAGCCTGGCAGTGGGCTGTTGGAAAACTCATGTGGGAAGGAAAAGAGTCAAAGCAGAGCTCAGGGCTGGATGACACTGAAGTCTGAACTGCAAAACTGCTCCTACACTCATCCAGCAGGCACCAGCTGTCTCCTGTGGGGAGCAATAACACCTCCATGTCTCCTTGGGCTTATAAACTTATATTTGCCCCATCACCGGTCTGCTAAGTGCCTATTTGAACACTGCTCCCTAGTAATCACTGCCTCATACTATGGAGAGGTCCCTAGATGTCATTTGCCAGATGGGAACATCATGCAAATTGAGCTTCACCACCCATGGATGAACCAGCATCGAGACTGACTTACTAAACATCAGTGGTGCAGATAAATGCCACTCGTATTCCACCCTTCTTTAAATTCAAAGATAGGCTTCCTTAGCCAAAAGCTAATGATGATAGGCCAAATGCAGACCCGGGTGATTTCAGGGAAGCACGGCTGACTTCTGCTGCTGTATGTAGTTGATTTTTCCCTATATCTCATCATCATCAGATGCAAGCATGCCCACAACCACTTCTTAATTTATCTTCACCAACTCCTTTGTGCTTCTTCATTCTTCCTGTGCCATAAAGGAAAACACACACACACACAAAGAAAGAGTGGAGATGCTGTAGAAAGACAAATAAAAAGGGAAGGAAGAGAAGCAATTACACAACTTGTGAAATACTGGAGTCCATTTTCTAAATGACAAGTTGATCTGGACCAACTATTGGCAGGATGAAAGGTAACAGCAAAGGAAACCTCACCTACTAAACTTGAAGTAGGACTCTGGCAACTGAATGTCAGTATGTAGTCAAAACAACAACAGTAAGCAAACATGCAGGGAAATCCCCAGGTTCATATTAAAAATAAAACCCAGTTGGAACTACACAGGTCTCATACAGCACTCTGTCTCCCTCTCATGGTGTGCCTTTCATACTATCCTCAGTCAGAGAAATTCACACGCTGCCTGCTGTAAAGAATCCACTGCTTCTAGTGCGGTCTCCCTGGAAGGATCAGGAGCCTGGAACTATGGCACCACCCCAGCACCTTAGGCTGAAAGACCTAGATGGTATTCCAGGGTGTGGTAAATCCAGCAGCAACTTAGCTGTACGTAGAAGCTGCTGCTGGAGGAGCTCTGAGCAGCACCATGAGCTATTTGGATGGCATGGAGCTGGTTTTTTCCTTTTCTCCTGAACTCAGCAGAATGCTGGACTCATATTCCTCTTACCCAGCCACCATCACATCTTCAGTTCCCCCAACCCATCAGGATAAGGAAAGAATGTGATTTTACACAGCTTTTCTACCTTTTTCTATTAAAGGTAGCAAATGCAACATCAAACTTTTTTTTCCACTGTTTTCCCTTCCTTTCCCTTTGCTCTACTTCTTTCCCCTTTTTTGTTTCTCAGGCAAAGGGCACTCTTTCATCTTCAGTGTCCCAACAAGGATCTGAAGCAAAACCACAGTCAGTGAGCTACAACTGTACAGTACACAGAAGCTCTAGGACAGAGCTTGACTTTTTAATGTGCTTGTTCTAAGGTTTTTATCAATGTGTTAAATGCACCCAGATAGGTAAGCTAGTGAATCTGATAAGCTGAAAATGTAAGTTTTCTTTCTTAACTTTTATTTTTTTTTAAGTATAGAGACTTCCACCAGAGTTATTCTACACTTTCCCTTGAGTGGTCCTTCTCACAGAACCTCAGGAACAACTTGCACATATTTTGAAAAAAAGCCCAGTGAATCTTTGGATCTCTATGTTCCACAGGTGTTAACAGGGATAAAGGTATTAAGGCAAATCATTTACAGACTTTAAACTTTTTTTTTTCCCATTCTCTGTTGAAAAGATCAGCCTAATGCATGCAACGAGCAGCAACATTTTCCCACTCAAGTCACATGAATATTTGACTGTAAGAGCTTTCTCTTTGTCTAAGCTCAAAAAGCAATCTCTGGTGGTAAAACCTACAAGGACTTAAGATTCCTGAGCAGGGATGTACCGTGCATTCGCTCACGAAACGCTCTTCTCACCTATCCCTGGAAAATTGTCCCTGCGGATGCCAGTCTCGGTGCAGGTCTGGGGACAGCTGATTGTGCGCTGAACACAGAGAGACTGTGGTGAGTGTGATGTGTCAGCTCTAGAGTTATCCCAGAATTTCACTGGTCAGGAAGTGACATAGGAGGATTTATCTGCTGAAATTGCCAGTACTGGGTGAAATCTCAGTCCTGCTCATGATGCACTGGCTGCAGTCAAAGAGACCGTTCCCATCAGTGCTGGCCAGTGGCCGGGAAGTGTGGAACTGCAGCACAGCAGTCTCTGCTGTGTTACACAGGGATTCTTCTCTCTTCTGACTCCTGTAGCTACCTCTATCATTTCCATCTCCTCATCCTCAAGCCCTGTGAGGGGGCACAAAGACTTTGAAAACATGTCCTGTTGGGTGGAGAAGATCAAGATTCAAAATATAAAATGCATCAGAGAGGCTCTAAAGTGTGGAATCTGAAACCTTCCCTACCCCAGGGCACAAGTTGTTGCAAAACAACTCTCAGACTCAGATTCATTGCTCTTTGATGACGCTGACATCTAATGCTGATGCCACAGGAGCTGGTTACTAACTGCACAACAGTGAGTCTGGCTGTGGCTGCGGGCCAGATAACTAACACCTCAGTGGGAAGAGACCAAGGAAGCTTGCTAAAGTACAAGACAAGCAAGGAGCCAGTGGCAGTGGCTCCACATCACATGAAACCTGCACAGTCCTTGGTCAGGTTTTAAAGAAGTATTGTTAGGTGTGTCATGCTAGCATTTTAGCCACAGACAGTTACCTCTGATTTTCTCAGGATTTTGTATGAGCAGACCTGGCTCAGCTTTGTCAGTCCATCTTATTCCTGATTGCCAGAACCACTTCTGTTACGCTGGCCTCTGATTTAATGTGCTGTTGCCTGTCTGATATTGTTGCTTATGCCACACCAGGCTTGGGTCTCTTCCTGTGTGTACCACAGTTTCTGAAACTCCCCAAGTTCAAGTCCCCTACATAAATGTACACCAGAGACCTCTATCAGTAAATTCCTGCACTTCTGCTATTCTGGTCCTCTGTATCTGCCAAGAAAAGCTGCTGATTACACAAAACCACTTTGTGGTTTACTCTAGTGCAGCGTAAACAATTCTTGATGCTGTAACTGAAAGAACAAAGGAAACTACTTTGATAACTTGGAATAAATAAAGAAAATATTCTTGCCGAACATGCACTTAGTTTTCCTCTTCACCCAGATAAAACATGCAATAATTGTCATTTTATTTAAAAAAAAAAAAAAAAAAAAAAAAAAAGAAAATTGGGAAATAAAAAAAAATTTTTTCCAGTTAATGGCAAAGCAGTTTTCAACACTTTATTTTTTTTTAAAGAAAGGGTTTTTTTAGAGAAAAGGTTGAAGTGAAACATTTCAACCTTACCAACCCCGTCCCTTACATATTTCTTTTATTCATTTTGGCTAAAGCAGTCTGCGAACACCAATGTGAATTTGCAGAGAGTTTGAGTCATTTTCAAACTGCATTTTTAGTTAGCAGATAATTACCCATTTGAGAAATGCCTATGGCTCAGGCTTTGTAAAGAAAGGCTAAAGAAAAGACACCAAATTCATCTCTCTGACAAAAATCTTTCCTTGGAATTCTTTTCTGCTGCACTCAGTATGGGTCTCTGGGCCTTCTTTGCTATTCTGCCTTTACTGGCTACTTCTGCACGAAAGCAAAAAGGGAGGATAGGTCTTTTGGTGAATCGGATGCTCTCGTTGAACTTCTTACAGCACATTCCCTTTTATGTCGAATGCCAGACTCTGTTGTTAGGGTTCCTGGCTGCTTCTGTTTTCACAGCCCATCAGTTTCTTTCATTTGTGTCAGCATTAAAAAATAAAAAAGTGTCTGGTGCCTCTTTTTAAAGGATAAAAGGGAAACTAACCCTGAGGTATCACGGAAAAACAGTGATGGTTAAGACAAAACCACTCAGTTTAAATGTTACTTGCACTTAGCAGTCGTCTTGCTTTAACTTCTGACTGTATCCACAGAGGCACACGCAGTTGCAGAGTTCTGAGGATTGCTTTTGAGTTTAAGCATTTGGTAGAAAAACAAAACAACAACAGAATCTACAAAAGCAGCTGGGGTTGGGGAGCTGGATGCAAAGGGAGCAGCTTTTGTCCATGACTCTGGTGGGAAAAGTGGCAGCCAGTGTCACTGGGACCTCATCCCTGGAAGGCGAAAAGGGGACGAGTCGCCAACCGGTGACTCCACCACCTCCCTGGGCAGCCTGTTCCAGCACCTGGCTACTCTTTCAGTAAAGAAATTCTTCCTAATATCTGATCTACTGCTCCCCTGGTGCAACTTCAGGCCATTTCCTCTAGTCCTGTCGTTATTTACTTTGCATCTCTCAAGCCCAGTTTGTGACATTTTACAATCAGAAATACGACCTTTTCAACCCATCTCATGGAAGAATTAAATTAGATCTTTCCAGAGCAACTGTCAAACCCAGAAGAGACTGATGAACTGACATAAAGGTAGTAGAAATCCACAGTAGACCAAACCATGCAAGAACAAAACTATGCTGCAATGTACGTGGGTGCTTTCATGTAATGGTTGGTCTTCTTTGTAGCACTGATTCATTATCGGTTGTTGCACGTATTTAAGAGCCTGCAAATCCTCTATGCTCACGTAATTGATACAGCATATAGCTTTTTTTTTTTTTTCTTGATTGACAGATTGTTCAATTTACATGTCTAGCCCTGGAAGCAGTGCTTTGTTGTAGTTGCCAAACCTAAATCCAGAAGAATGGGGGAATACTAAATACATTAGCTTAGCATAAAAGCCACAAGAGGTAATGGGATAAGCTGTCAGTACTGGTGCTGAAAAGCTGACACCGACAACTACTTGGCTGCTTAATTTTCCCTACCAACAAATGGGAGCCGCCTTAGCTCATCTAACCCTCAGCATAATGCAGTGGTTACACAGGTTAATATTCATCACACATTCAAGGAATGGACAGTACATAAAGCTCGGGACTGGAAGCTTCTGGGAACAATGTTTGCTTTTCTGTTGTGTGGCAGTGCAACAAGCAGCAGCAGCAGCAGAACTCCTGGAAGCGGGCTAGGTTGCTAGGCACTGTGTCCATGTAAATATGAAGTCCTAATGATAGATCAGCAACATAAGTCACTGCATGTTTAAAAAGCATTTGCTTCAGCATGTGCTTAAGTGCGGTGAGTACGGAATGGCTAATCTGAATGGGAAAGTGCCAGAGGATAGTGGTCTTAAAAGAATGAAACCAAACAGTTCCTGGAAATGATAAACAAGCACATACAAAATGAGCCACACAACAGTCGCAATAATGCTGTGAGTGGAGTGCGGATAAAGGATGGGAATTTATAAGCTAATGCAACTCTGCTAACTTCAGTGGATATGAATCTATTCTCTGTGAGGATTTGCTTTGATCTGGGTCTCCCACCACTCTAGTAAGCATGGTTCAGGACTCATGGGCCATCAGATACCCCACTGCGGAGAGCAACAACAGGAATCTCTTCCTAAGCTAAATACAGCAGGCAGAGCTGCTGCGGTGGGAATCCGATAGCTCAACTGGGATGGTAAAGGATAACGGAGAGGAAGCCTGGGGAGATGAGCCTGGATGCAGGTCTCATGGCTAAATAAATATTGTAGGAGAGGTAAAGCTGATGATCACTTTTATTTGCATTAAATATTGCTCTGCCAAGGTGTGAGGGCAGAATGGGGGGTGCAGAGTTACTGTCCAGGATGTAAAAAGGAGGCAGGTAGAACACGGCCCCAGATGAAACGGACAAGCAGCAGTAAGTCCTGACTCTGACATCACAGGTGAACACTGGGATAGCCCAGGCTAGTACAAGATTGCCTGGGCCGAATCACTATTCCAAATGTGTAAGCAGAAAGACTAAGCAATATTAAATCATAGATAGTACTCTGTTCCTAATATGGATTGTAAATCAACTCTCCCTTCCGTCTATTTGTCTCTTTCATACTTTTTTTTTCTTCTCCTTTTCCATCAACACTAGAAACTCAAAGATGATTTTCTACTTCTGAAAATGATTCAGAATAGAAAGGAGATCTAATAGAAATAAAAAAGCCTCTTAACCTTTATTACCCCCTCCAGTCCTAAGTTTATTCATTATTCCAGTCTGAAAATTAGTTGCAGAATTTAAAAGAAGCAAAATAAAAAGGGTTGTAGAGATGACTGAAGTCTCTTCATGAACCAAAGAATAATTTCTAGAAAGTGAGGTTTTGACAGTGACCGAACCTGAAAGAAAATGAAAAAGCTGAAAGACTCATAGTGAGTTGCTAAGTACATCCCATTCACAATATTAATGTCCATCACAAGCTCGCTAAGAGATGGGGGGAAAAACCAAATGCTTATTCCTTTAGATTAAATGCATCGAAAAATAACAAACAGCTCATGGTTTTGCTTCTATTGGACCCAGACAGGGATGTGTAGTGAGAGCAATGAATACCTAAGCAGACTGCAAATAGCAGCCAAGGTCAGTGCGGTTACTATGTTTGGGAGATTATTATCCCTGCTTTATAGCGTGGCCTGAAGTCTTTATATACTGCAGAGTACCTTGCATTAAACTCTTTACTAACTAAATGAGCAAACAAAAGGCAGGGGAGGAAACACTGGTATTGATAACTGTAAAAGGTCATGAAAGTCGGGGATACCTCCTAAGAATGTGGCCAAAGTTCTAAGACCTACGCGTAAGACCTGTTGCCCTGCCAGCCCCTGCTTGCCTGCTGAAACAACAGTAGGACAGACACCAGACTTTGCCTTTGCACCTCACTCTCCTGTGGGTATGAAATAGCCAGAGTGGATGATATCCAGTTGGGAATTGCATTGTAAAACCACTTGTTGAGGAGTGGAAATACAGTGTCCTGAGGTGTGCAGATTTTACAGACCTTTGTATCTTATCTGGAGTTAGAAAATTTTTAACCCATTCTGTCTCTTCGCCTTTTATTGTGAGGAAGTTACTCATATTTCTAGGAATATACTTTCAAAGCACTTCTGCAGTGGTCGTGGGACCCTCCTGTAAACAACAGTCACCATCATTTACGGCTAATAAGGGCCTGAATCCTCACGCTGCAATTTCATCCTGCGTCCGAGGCTATTTTATGCTGTATACAGTGGTATTTCACTGCGTCCCTTTAGAACCTGCTGTTCTTCACAGACCATCCTTTGGGCAGACCTATGTTACAGGGAATGGAGGCAGCAGTATATGCTTTGCTTTCTTACTACTCCATATAGTATTTTAGAGAGCTCTTTCTTACCACACCCCACTTTTCTCCTAACCAGATGAGTAGATCTGATTCTTTTATATTTCGCCCTGTTTGAAATATTCCCCTGTGAGTCTAATGACTTTCTCAACATCTCTTCCAATTTCTCTCATGGCCTCTTTGAGCTGAGGTGACCAAAAGTAAATGTAGTTTTCAGAGTAAGTACATGCTGTACAGTGGGGTTTATCTAATGGCCTGCTATCGTTTTGTCCGTGCTATTCACCGTCTCCTTTCCCGTGCAGCCAGACGTCTTATCTGCTGCTTCTGAACGCAGAGCAGATGGCTTCACTGAATGATCCATAAGGAAGCCTAGAACTCTTTTCCTAAGAAATAATGGCTAATTCTGAATCCAGCAGTATGTATCCATAGCTTCAATTGCTTTTGACAGTGTTCATTGCCTTACACTTGTCTAAAATGAATCATAGAATCACAGAATGTTAGGGGTGGGAAGCGACCTCTGGAGATCATCGAGTCCAACCCTCCTGCCAGAGCAGGGTCACCCAGGGCATGTCGCTCAGGAACAGAGCCAGGTGGGTTTTGAAAGTCTCCAGAGCAGGAGACTCCACAACCTCTCTGGGCAGCCTGTTCTAGTGCTCCATCATCCTCAGAGTAAAGAAGTTCCTCTTCATGTTGAGGTGGAACTTTCTATGCTCGAGTTTATACCCATTGTTCCTTGTCCTGTTGCTGGGCACTACAGGAAAGAGATTGGCCCCTTCCGTTTGACACCCGCCCTTCAGATAATCAGATAATCTAAGATGCTCGTGTGCTGCCAATTTCTAGTTTAATAGATCTTCTGAGATTTTCTCACTTCATCTCCACAAAAATACTTTGTTCCACTAGACAATACTACAGGCTGCTTTGGTCATCCTCTCTTCCTAGTGGAACTCTCTTGACGGTGGGACTGATTCATTGCCCGTGTTCCTCGATCAGCACCTGATATGCAGGTGGCATAAGAAGTCGACCCCTCTTTTCTGCCAGCCCAGAGGGTGAAGGCGTGGTTGTAGCTACACAAAGGGAGTGCAGCTGTCACAGGAAGTGTAATTGCAGGCAATACAATTTCCTCTCTTAAATGAACTGCTCCTGCAGTATCGTCATGAAATTCAGAGCAGCACAGCCCTGGAGCAGCTCTGCTCCCCAAAAGCAGATGGTCCTCGGGGCTGTGAGTGAGCATGCTGCAGTCCCAGCAGCCTGGTCTCTCTGTGTTTTTCCAGTTCCTGATAGTGTTGACAATCCAGGGCTTCTGATCTGCTTCTGTCATTTTTGAACCACAGCAGGACTCTGTCCAACAGCACTTGTCAAGTCATTATCTCATGTGAAGATCAAAACAGGCCAACAAATCCATGCAAGAGCTTCATCCTCAATAGAGTAATAGTCCTCTTCTCTTACACTTAACATTAATAACAGGGCAAGAACATACAGAGATGGACTGAACCTATGAGATGAAGACACCCATTGATGGGATGGCCATAAGGCAGGACAAGGCCTCGCAGCTAGAGTCCATCCCACAGCTCCAACCAGGGATCAGGGCACAATGGGCAGCCCCAGACCCAGGCATTGAGCATCAACCAGGGATCAGGGGTGGGCTGTGGGCAAAGGCAGGCACTCAAACGAGGTACAAAGCTGTATTTGGGGGTAGATTATGATACAATTACACCCTATAAGCACTTGAAGAGTACCCATGTACGTGATAGGGCTGTACAGGATTGTATAGACAAGTAACATTACTAAATGATTGAAAAGAAAAATCCCAGTATTTTATAGCAGAGAAAGTTCCTGACACTGGGATCACTTACACTGTGGAACAGTTATTGCAGAGGGGATGTCTGGATGTCCTATCACTTGGGACATTTAAAATTAAGCTGATCAAAACCTCTGCAAATGTGCTGTGGGAAAGACTTCAAAGATTGACAGGTAATCTAGTAAAATACACAGGTTTTCAGTCTCTTACTACGGTGAAATTAGAGCTTGCTTTGCACAGCACAAAAATGTTGCACAGATTCATTACATACAATTTAAGTCTCTCTGTTTTGTGACACGTTAAAGGAACAAACTAAATTCCAACAGGACATCACCAAATTGTGCCCGTGCCATTCAGCTTAGCCTGTGTGAATGGCATACAGAGTCACGTTCATAAAGAATAAGGAATGGAACAATAGCCTGTCACTTTTGCTACACTGGCCCTGCTGCCAGCCAGAAGGACATATTCCACCATTACATTAGACATTTTTACCAGTTTATGCACAAGAAAGAAAAAAAAAAAAAAAGATAAAAGACAAACTCTTGGTGAACTATTAATTACAAATGGGCTTAAAATACTCTTCATCACTGCAAATATAGGGCAAAACCTTGCCCTGGGATATGCATGTTGTCTTCAGAATGATCTGCATGCATATATCCAAGGGCAATAATTAGACTATTATTTGCTCAAAGAAATAAGCCAGGTAATAATGAAGAAGGACATTCTTAGTGGTTTCATCCATAACATCGCAACCTCGAGCCACATATATTTTCACATTTAACCTAAAATCTTTTACAGCATGCAATTAGCCTGACAAAATACTCTTTCAAGTTTCATTCATTAAGAGATTCCTCAGGGTCTTGGTATTTCGCCTTTAAAAAAAATTATTTCAGAGCACAAAGCAACTTTTCAGCTGAAAGTAGATCCTGAAAAAAATGAGGAAGAGAAAGGAAAGGGAAAGGGAAAGGGAAAGGGAAAGGGAAAGGGAAAGGGAAAGGGAAAGGGAAAGGGAAAGGGAAAGGGAAAGGGAAGGGAAGAAAAAAGGAAAGGAAAAAGGAAAGGAAAGGAAAGGAAAGGAAAGGAAAGGAAAGGAAAGGAAAGGAAAGGAAAGGAAAGGAAAGGAAAGAATAAGGAAAAGGAGAGGAGTGGAGACATGTTTGATTGGACATACAATATGATTTTGCATGCTGAATATTTACTCTTGGATTCCTGGTACAGACATGCTTCAAATTTCCCCTGATAAGAATTTACTAAAGCCACTGAAAGTATGTTAATTTTCAGCAATGTTTATTCTAGTACAGGTGCTTATAGGGTATTTTCCAAAGATCCATTGGGCATTCATAGTGGCATTGATGATAACAACAACAGTGATGACAATGACGATGATGATAGCAATAAAATTAACATTTAATTGTTTGGAAGTGGGCTTTAGCAAGACTTTTTGCAAGTGCTTTTTTGTGTTCTGCCCAGCTCTGCAGAACCAGGATGCAAGCAGGCTCTGTCAGGCTTTAGCATCTGACCTAGAGTCTATTAGAATGAACTGTAAAACTCCTCTTGACTTCAGGGGATGAGGATACCATTTCCACAGTACACCAAAACCTCTCTGACAACAAAAGTAACAGTCATTCCTTTTTCATCTGCAAGATAAAATGATCTTCTGTAAGGTACTGGGTAATGGTAATGCAGCTTTTGACCTTCATCAGGGAAATTCTCATTGCTGATTCTTGATCTTGGGTCCGCATGTTCTATTTCCTTTGAGTATGCCTAGACAGTTATTGGAAGCTATCACTCCAGTAACTGCTTTGAACATGAGACAGCTGCACTCCTGATAATAGCTCTGCCTTGTGCTGTAACTGCTGCAATTCCTTCACATATGGTTTTCCTGTATGGAATTATTATCAACCAGAACTTTGGCCTTGTTTTCTCAGGTGGATTGCATTAGCCCGTTCACATTGCCATCTTCCAATCTGAATTATTTTTTGCCTGTTATCTTTGGTTCTTTTGTGTTGAAAAGAGTATAATAGCAGTTGCAGGAAAGCCAGAAAAGGAACATCAGCTAATTACTAATTACTTTTTTAGGAAATACATCGAAATGACTACATAATATTTCTCCAAAGTGCAACCTGCTTAGGTTATAACTGCGTGAGGACGTATGTGCTAATTTATGATCGGTGGTTTTGAGTCCTCCAGTAAAAGTATCAAGTCCATCTTAAGTATTTCAAGAAGGGCATTGAGAAACAGAGGAATTTCAAATCATTATTATTCATCCTTTTTTTGTCTTCTTTAACATTAACAGATCTGATTCCAGAGGGATCAGTTAAGTAGTTGCTTAACTCCATTTAAGTTGCCATCAGACCGGGCCTTAGCACGTTCAGTAAAGAAGCTAGAGACAGCAGTGGTGTCAGTATCAAGTGATGATACAACACATTACAATAAAAATAAAAAGTATATCCTATAGACAGCAGAATAAAGCAGTGTTTTCCTAATCACCTCCAGAATTCTGAGCTTGACAAGAAAATGTATCACATAGGTGTAGAATGTGGAAAAAAAAGAACTGGCACAAAGAGAGCAGTAGAAACCTCTTGCAGCATCTTCCTGTCTCTGTCCTGATACGAGCACGTTACCTTGTTGTAGATCACCAGGTCACACTTCATATGTTAAAAAGCTGATGCCAGGCACTGCGTAGAAGTTTGCAGTACATATGTCTTAATGGACCTTTAAACCCTGGGGAAGATGCTGAACCTTCTGGACTTCACTATAGTTGATTTGTACAAGAACCTGTTATGTCTGAAAAGCTTTAACTCCAGCTTTATCAGCTCTTGGGTTTGGCTGTGAAACCCCCTGACTCAGACAGAGTAGGTAAGTAACTAAGGTAGCAGCCCTCACATGCACACAGCCCAGTGCCAAGCATGTCCATGACCTGATATGAAATGCTTCTCTTCCATTTCACCTGTGTCCTGCTCAGCTCAGAAGGCGTAAGTGAGGGTAAGCCTCGGAGAAGCAGGATCCATAGGAGCATGCCTGTGGACCAGAGAGGTGTTCCCTTGCATTACTGTGAATGCTTAAATACAGCAAGGCCTCCCCTCTGCCCTGGGTTGACTGGCTTTTCAGGAAAAAGCACTTCCACTCCTTTTGAGAACACATTTCCATTTCCAGGGCAATAGAAAGAGCCTCAGGGCAATTGGCACTTCAGCTATTAATCTATTTTTCACTTCTAGTTAAATAGGACATTAAAAATGGAAAAGCAAGATCTCTTCCTTGAGCCAAAATACGACACTTGGTGGAATATGAAAATCAAGGAGTAACATGCCCACTATAGGCTTTTCAGCAAAGTTATTCTTTTTCATTTTCTTCTCTTTTTGCTGTAATGCTTTGGAAAAGTCACTGACTCCTCTGCTGGCTTCTGACTTTTAATGTTGTTCTTTGGTCAACAACAACAAAAAACCCCACCTCTCTTTTTATGAGTTTTTTAAGGCAGACCTATCACATACACAAGCCCAGGTGAACAATGAAAGTTTACACATAGGCATCGTATGGAAAATCTTCAACAGGCACTAGCATTGTGTGACACCTCAAACACTGAAGGGTATAACCCTATCCTGCTTTCTGTCTGGAGGCGGCTCTCAGGCACCAGGGAGGTGAGAGAATCAGTATAACAAGGGATTCCAAATTTAAAGACTGTTGTGACTCTTAAAAGCACTTAACTGTCTGGAACTATTTCATCCCCTTCCTATCAGTTTCTTGAACTTTGCAATTACTTGATTTGCCCCCAGTTTTAGTGAACTAAGAGACAATGAAAAGGAAAGTTTTCCCTCGGGCTGTTGCTGAGGTTATGTCTTCCCACCCTTCACTCCTGCTGAAGTCCTCATGAAGCTTATCCTGAATCACTGCAATTCATATCTTGATTTTCTTTTGCCATAAAATGTCAGGCTTTAGGCTGTGCCTGTAAATGACAGGAAAAGCTCAGCTGTCCATTGTGCCAACCAAGAACAGAAACCTTGACACCCCCTCCAGTGTCACTGGCAAGCCCAGAGTTTCTCATCATTTGTTTTGTGGAGAGAAGCCTGTAAACATAATGTCAGTGCACCCCAAGGACTCCGAGAACAGAAATCAACTCAGAAGGTTGGGATTTAGAGGGTAGCTGTGTCGTCTTAGCGTGTCTGGGGGGAATTCTTACAGGACTGGCAGCTGGAGTTAGAAACAGTTTGCGTATGGGACTCACACTGAGTGGTTTCACAGACACCGGAGAAGAGACCGTTTCTGGTTTGTGGCTGAGATGTACCTGACAGGACTGTGCACAGGCAGTCACTGCTTTCCCTGGGCAGGTGAGGAGCCCTAGCACTCGCTGTTTGACTGGGGCTCAGATCACAGAACTATGAGCTAGTTTGCAGTGCTTCATTTCCTGGTAGGCAGTGATTGTTCCCAGAGCAGATCCTCCCTTGCATCGTTCCCTTGTATCCTCCCACTGTCAGGCTGTTCCTGACATTTCCCTACCTCCAGAAAGCCACTGTGTGCCCAGATCTGCTGCTCTGCTGTGGGCCAGGCCAACTCTGGAGCAGCTCCTCTCAGTGACTGACATCTAGTTTTGGTTACACCGTGTTTAAAACTTAGTTCCAGTACACCATACTCCTGGAATGTCTACCCTCATCCTATTCATGCCTTCCTGGTACCGAGGATCATGACCATGGTTTAAAAGGCTGGGATGTCCTCTGCATGTAAGTGTAGCTGATCGAGCTGTTCATTACCTCACCCTTTTTTCTACTGTTTATTGTTGAACTGACCATCTTCCAGGCGTTATTTCTCCCTCAGCTCTCTGAGCTATGTCAATAGCCTGTGACACCGCCAGTAACAATTCAGGCTAAACTAGCTGATTTTGTACTGCAGCAGACCATAAATGCTCATACAACCTCATAATGCAGGCTGGTTACAAAGACAGGAGAAGGACCCTAATGAATATCTGGTAGGCAGGAAAAAATCTACATCTATTACAAGCTACTTCCAAGGGGATTGTGTGTCTATAGCACTGTATATATATTATAGATATATATAGACACAGAGACTTAGTCACAGAGACTAAGGCCACATCTACAATGTAATTTCAAGGGAAGCAAAGCTCCGACCTATCTCTTACATCTCAACCTGTGTGGCTTCCTTAGACACACACAGGGAATCTGTGATGGAGCAGGAAATTGAATTAAGCTTCCCATGTAGCAAGTCTAAATTGCTTTTTTTTTTTTTTTTTCCAAAGTTGGAAACCAAGTTAGAAAAACAATTTGCAAGTAAGCCCTGCACACCAGTGGAATACGAAAGGGAAGTTTCTGTTTATTTCGAAGTAGGGAAACTTGTGTGAACTGCAGGTGTCACAGATTAACACTTTAATGGGAGCCACACGCAATGCATTCTTTATGTCTGACTCCAGCTCAGGTAGAGAAATAAAATTGCTTTGACATCTGAAGAGGACATAGTGTTCTTTCTGAATATAGATCAGATTCTCTGTGACATGCAAATTAAACTCAAGTTTTATAAAAAAAAGTACAAATAAAAAGAAGAGGCAGAAAATTTTCCATGCTTATGGGCTATCCTAGGAGTCCAGGTCTAATTACAGAGTCTCTTTGAATGGACAGTGGCAGCGTTTTAATCTTGTTCTGCTGAGACACTCGAGCATGTGCTTAGGTATGGCTGAATTCAGAACTGCACGTAAGTAATATCTAGACCACATTGCTTTCCCCTGGTGCTGGCTGCAATTGACTCCACTCACTGGTTCCGCCAGCCCTGTCTGGTGCAGTGTTTGGCAGATGTTTCCATACACATGTACACTCACATGCCTTACCATCAGCGTGCACTGGTTTCCCCCGTCTGCCTAAATGTGTGTCACAGGCTTCCTCTACTTGGAATGAAGTATTTCTACACTGCCTTCACACTGCTTCTGTGAATTTCTCTTCTTCTGTTCTTCCTTTCAGTCTGTTCCTGGCTCATTTTCTCATTTAAAGAAAAATAATTGCGTACTCTAAAATTTTGTGTTGGAGACAGCTATCCTAAACTCTGAGGAAGCAGAAGACAACGTTAGGCAAATGGAACCAGACTCCAGTTTCTGCCAAGAAACAGGACACTGTCACTTCTCTGACTCTACAGACCTCGTCAGTGCTATGCAATGCTCTGCCTTTGTGCACCTTCTTCTCCCTTGTGTGGCAGACTGGTTTGCCTCCCATGTTTAGCCTCTGTGTTAACACGTCTCTTCTCCTCAGTGTCAGGCTGTGTCTCATGCTGGTGAGCAGCCTGTCCCCTCATTGTCTGTCATGTGGTGCTATCCATGCTTTCCTCCACATTACTGCAAAAAGTCAAGACTCAGATGCTCGCATCTGTATTTGGACAACATTTTCCCTCTGTCTTACCAGCCCTACCTGTTCAGCATTTCATGCTATCACTTGTCTGCAAAAAGCTAGTATTTGGATACACAGAAGCTGCATGTACTAAGTTACTGTTTGTTTATGTTCAGTCTCCCAAATAATGGAGTAAAAGAAGTGGCAACATTTCCTTTAAAGAGGTCTTGTAAGTTTTCCATTCCCAGTTTAGTGAAAGAGCCCTTGATTCCAAATGCCACGCATAGAGAGAAGCATCTGGTTTTGTGATAGTTCATAGAGAGAGGGTGGAGCGTGGGAAGATTCCAGAACCTGGTGAGACCAGGTTGAGTAGATGAGGACATCCCAGGTGACCCATTAAAAAGAAATCCTGTATCCTCTTCTTCTGAGCCTTGATGCTGTGGTTGTTTTATGAGTATTTGACATCCAATTCCTGGAGCACTGTGATTTCTGTGGCTTTTTTTTCCTTTTCATTTCTATCCCGCTCACAGAGGAGTTACAAAAGCTCCCATAGGACAATGCAAATATTCTGAAACATATATGCAGAAGGATGTACAACATTCGTCATTTAACAGGGATTTGTTTTGCCTTCTGATTTCCGTTTACAGAAGGAAAAAAACAAACCTCTCAACAAGGCTTTCATGCTCATTATTCTATACTTTCCCTCAGGCGCATACTGTGTGGGAGGGAGAAATGAAGCCTTATACAGTGATGCTGGCTACTTACTGTCTCTCCTCTAGCCTGCTTCCATCCATATTTAGGGTTTTAATAGACTAAGGTGATAAATCAGGTGGAGTGATCCTGCCAGCAGCTTTACCCTGGAAACCCAGCTTGAGCAGCAAGGGGAGAGAGAGGGAGTTCATGGAGGAAGCACCACTGATCATGCAGATTTCAACAGCAGACTCCTTACTCTGTTTGACAGAAGTGTCCTCCATGCAGAGTTGACACAACATGCCCTCAGCCTCTGCCAGCACATGAAAGCCATGTCAGCCATGCTTGGGCAAAGCAAAAACCATCTTCCATTCAGAGCATCCGAGGAACCCTGGCAACTGCAGAGATAATTATTTACTCTGCTTTCCCTTTGTTCTCTTAACAGCCTGGTAAGTGCATAGGTGTGTCCAAAGCAGTTGGGGAATCTGACCAACTCATGCTAAAAGATGTAGCAGAGAACAAAAGAGGTCCTGGCCTCAGTCTCCCAATGAAAGGGAGACATCCAATCATGTTCATGACAACATAGTAATATGAAAGAGTATGAGAGGTAAGGACTGTTTCTCACCAGTCATAGACGGAGATGCATATGGGATCAGAAAGCGTTTAATGACCACTGGCAGCTCTAAGGCCCTTCTTTGGGCTTTCAAATAGCTTCTCAGAATGAAAACAGGAGAAGGTGTGCATCAGGTTTGTGTCCTGTGCTCTCCTCTTTGGATGAAGGAGGCATGGACTCTCTAAGGTATACACCTGTGATTTATTTAACATTCTGCTGCTCTTGTGCTTATCCTTCTTTCACTTTCTGGAAATGCAAACAGGCAAGTTTGGGAGGTGACCATCACTTTATAGAAGACCGAGGATAACTTCTGGGAATGTCTGGGAATGTTGCTCACTTACAGGAGACAGGCTCCACAAGGAAAGAGTTAGGCAAGGCCATCCAATATCACCAGTTCTAAATGCAATTTGAATATCTTGCAGATGAATTTTGGGGCCAAAATAAGGTAGGGCTTCCTTTCATTTGCCTTTTCAGCATTTAGATTTCATAAGCATTGTGTCTTTTTTACTTCTCTTGTTTGAAAGCTAGATAAGATGACAGGAAACTGGAATGTGAGACTTTTGTAAAATCTTGACAGGGCGCAGTGAAATATTCAGCCTTAATTTCACTTGTTTGTTTAGTCACAAGGCAGCTTTTATGTTAATAAAAATACTCCACCGGATAACATATGTCTGGTAGGGAAATTAGGAGGAAGGAGCCCCAGGATAACCATTATCTCTGAAGAATTCCCTTCTTGTTGCAGCCTAGCTCAAACAAAATCGATGTGAGGATTTGTCCCAGTTCTCATTAGTCCACATCATAGATCAGTATATCTGGCAAGTTCTAAAAAGGTCTGAGCAGGTATTTCAGGAGGCTGAGCAGCGTCTCTTCAGTTAAATGTAAGCTTGAGCTTCCCTGGCACTTTGCAAGAATTGGTTTCCTGGAGAAGATGAAGGCTGACTCTGGCAGAGAAGTAGAGGGTGAGAGTGGAGAGACACAGACTGCTGAATCTCTTCCATGTCCATGAACATCATTAAAAATAAGGGCTCCTGAGGAATGTAAATATAGAAGTCACATAGGTCAAAACTTCAGGTGTGGTTTTGCAGAGTTAAAAGCAAGTTTCTTGGTGCAGCATCTCTGTCTTTATTATTTGTATGTAGTCCTAGGCAGAAGAATTTGAAAAGTATTTACAATATTCCAAAGACCTTTTAGCATCCATTCATGTGGATGTTTTAGTTTTGCACTGAGGGGAAGAGGGCAGAATAATTCCTGCTTGAACTTTGCTGACTGGATAAGTGAAATCATTGCTTTTGCAAAAGAGGAAGAGAATAACTTTGAAGAAGTTCTGGCCAAGTTCATACCAAGGTGCTGAACTCTTTTCTGTGAAGACATCTCATGTAGCAGAGATCATCCTGTACTGCATGCTGATATTTCCTTCAAATTGATTTAAACTGGCATTCTGCCTCAACAGCTGAAAAATATTTAACCTGACACTCTGCTTGTTTGTTCTCGGTTCAGAATGTCTACAGCTACCCCTTTTGTGACTTCTCTGTTGCTGCTGTGTTTCCACTTAGATAACTTAGATGTCCTTTCTCACTATTCTCACAATCTCTGCTGGCCCCCAGGTGACTCCTGCACTGTGACTCATGGGCCTCTTTCATCAGGAGGCAAACTAATGGTCTTCTTCGACACATGCTGGATGCGTTCCGCACAGCTCCAGGGCTTCTGCTGCTGCTAATGAGATTTTTCTGGAGGGTTGTGAAAGATCATTAAGAAGTGGTTTCTGAAAGCCCAATATTAGTTTTTCAGTGTTTAACCAGGGGTGCCTCCTCACTGCTCAATGCTAATAATGGTAGGATGGTTGTTTTGCTGGCAGGGTGATCAGGATTCAGCTCACTGGTGTCAACCCAGCAGTCCATCTGCTACATTGGCTGGTTTTGAAATTTTGGAGTGATGAAAAAAGGAGTGGCACTTGCTGGCTTATGTCAGTTGTGGAACTGAGTGGTAAGTGAAAGACTTGTCAGAAATTAATGGTGCAGCTTGAGGCCATCCCCTCTTGTTCTGTCACTAGTTACTTGTGAGAAGAGGCCAGCACCAACCTCTCTACAACATCCTTTCAGGTAGATAAGAGCAATAAGATCTCCTGTCAGCCTTCTTCTCTTGAGAATAAATAGCCCCAGTTCCTCAGCTGCTCCTCATAAGACTTGTTCTCCAGGCCCTTCACCAGCTTCATTGCTCTTGTCTGGACCTGCTCCCCACACCTCGATGTCTTTCTTGTATTGAGGTGCCCAAAACTGAACCCAGTTCTTGAGGTGCAGACTCACCAGTGCCGAGTACAGCGGGACAATCACATCCCTGGTCCTGCTGGCCACACTATTTCTGGTCCAGGCCAGGATGCCGTTGGCCTTCATGGCCACCGGGGCACGCTGCTGGCTCATACTCAACTGCTTGTCAATCACCACCTCCAGGTCCCTTTCTACCTGGCAACTTTATGGACACACTTTTGGCTTTATGGAAGTCCAGGTAGACAACATCCACAGCCTTTCCCTCATTCACTAGTCGGGTCATCTTGTCATAGAAGATGATCAGGTTAGTCAGGCAGGACCTGCCTTTCATAAACCTGTGCTGATCGGGCCTGATCATCCGGTTCTCCTGTATATGGTGTGTAATGGCACTCAAGATGATCTGCTCCGTGACCTTCCCTGGCACCGAGGTCAGACTGACAGGTCTGTAGTTCCCTGGATCCTCCTTTCAGCCTTTCTTGTAGATGGGTGTCACATTTGCTATCCTCCAGTCCACTGGGACCTCCCCAGTTATCCAGGACTGCTGGTAAGGATGGAGGGAGTGGTGTTCAAGTACTTGGTGAGTACTTGAACAAGCTCCCTCGGTGCTCTTGGGTGTAACCCACTGGCCCCATAGACCTGTGTGTGTTTAAGTGGAGTAGCAGGCCACTGACTATTTCCTCTTGGATTGTGTGGGTCTCATTCTGCCCCCTCTCTCTGCCTTCCAGCTCAGGGGGCTGGGTGTCTAGGAAACAACGAATGCTACTGCTAAAAACTGAGGCAAAGAAGTCATTAAGCACCTCAGCCTTTCCCTCATCCCTTGGCACTATGTTTCCCCCTGCACCTAATAAAGGATGGAGATTTTTGTTGTTAATGTATTTACAGAAGCACTTTTTATTGTCTTTAACAGCAGTAGCCAAGTTGAGTTCCAGCTGGGCTTTGGCTCTCCTCATATTCTCCAGAATACTCATGTTAAAAATAAAATGCATGAGTGATTATGGTTTTTACCTAAAAATACAAAAAGCAGGTGAAAGATCTCAAGGGGATCTGGGGTCAGAGAGCTATTTTTACAGTTTCCGGGAATTAATGATGCTCCTGTTTAGATAATCACCATCTGGTATCTTCTAACAGGGATAAATGTGTGAACAATCACACTGGCAAGGGCAGGAGGCCAGAACGGTTGCACATGGGGATGTCTTCAGGGCACAGAGAAGCTCTGAGCATAGGTTAGAGCTGAAGGATCCCAAATGTCTCATCATTATTGCTCTTGAGAGTGTTTTCTCTCCTTTGGTAAAGCCAAACAATCCTGGAAGGGTTTTAAACACAACTGAGCAGAAGTGCTGATGGAAAGGCTATGTTCACATGTCAGCCAAGGGAGGAGTAAGCCTCTTCTTTGGGATTTACATCTGGACATAAAGTTTCCATTAAAAAGGAAATACTTCCCATCACTTGGTGATCTTTTTTCTTGGTTGCATCAAATATTTTCTTGTCTGCTTGCTGCATCAGCTCTGTTTCTGGCCTGATTTTCTCAGGACACTTAGGTTTGCCTACATTTAATTCTTGCCTTAGGGTATGGTTTTGGCAAACTGACAGTTGGCATGTGTTGGGCACCCAGGGCATTTCCCTGGGAAACAGATTCTCCAATAAAATCTGTTCCACACTGATAACATTTAGATCTGAGGAAAAAAAAACCACAAAACCAAAAAAAACAGAAAAGTATGGCCAGGGGCCTTTGGCAACTTCGGAGAGAGCCAGAGCTCCAGGCTACAGCTGCTCAAAAGAGCCTAAATTAACTAAAAAAAAAAAAAAAGAGTGAGGTTTTCTGCATGCCTTGAGCTTTGGAGGAAAGCTAAAGCAGTGAGATGTACAGGTAGTTTGAAATCATCACTTGCGAGCCTGCAAGGATAGAAGAAGCAGAATGACCCTTGGGTGCATCAGTTGCTGTGGGAAAACCCATCTTTAGCCTAGACACGTGAATCAGCAGTTTGAGAGTGCTGCAGACACGTGCACAACAGACTAGGGATGAAAATGTAAGGGGCAAAGAGGGGGACTGGAGAAGCTGAATTGTTTGGGGGCCCTATACCCCTCCCATACCTCTGTGGGGAGTCTAAGCCAAGTCTGCCTTCAACAAGTGTTTGTGTGAGCAGCAGATCAAAGGCAAGTCCGTTACCCTTAAGCCCTTGGACATTGGTCCCTAAAGGTGTGAAGGTCAACTGACTTTCCCTCTTTAGAAGTGATGCCCTTCATGTTTCTCTCCTGACTCCATACTAACAGTATCCTTCTTTTCTTCAGGGCTATCAACAGCGGTTTAAATGAGCTTAAAGCATTTCAGATGAGTGATCCTCCATTAATTAGGCTGAAATCAACCAGAGAGTTCAAAAGTTAGGGGTACTTGATACAGGAAAAGAATAAACAAGTTGACATGCAGAGCATGGTTGCATAAGTATGGTTGTTTTTTCACTTCAGGAAGCAGCCTAAAATCTGTTTGGTGGCAGATGACAGGCAGACTGTGTTTGTCACCACTGCTGCTCAGGATGCAATCCTGGAGAAAGTAGGTACAGATATTAGAATAAGAAGCCTTGGACAAGACATGCTCTGTTTATTTCACCAGTGTATGAGGCAGCTTGCAGAGGTGGGATACAGGTACCAAGCTGATGATTCCTAAGGTTGTACAGCAAAAAATCCCCATGACCAGAAGGAGTTACACAGTTTTTAGCAGTAGAATATTCAAGAAAGGGACTAAAGATATGTTTATGCAGAGCTCAAAATCGGTGACACTGAAGAAACAAGACTTGTCATGTTAATGAGAAATATCTGTCAATTTAAAGACAGCTCACATCAAGTACCTCCAAAAAAAGAAAAAGTTCCCTGGAGTAAAGTCAACAAAGTTTTGTGTGGGCTGGAAGAACTATACACCCCTTTTTTACTGTATTTATTATTCTCACTCGGCTGTAAGAACTTAAGACAGAAAACAAAAATGCCTGTGTAGTCAGTCACTGATGAGAAAGTGGAGGGATAGCAGAGGGAAAAGGAAAGATAAAACTCAGTTCTGAGAGAGATCCCAAACTCGAGTGTGACTTCCCGGGTGTGATGTTGCACATATCCTGGGGGGAAACAGTGGCAGCAAAGAAATTACAGGAGTAGCCCTGCGGTTGTGTAAACCATAACATCATAGAATGCTTTAGGCTGGAGGGCACCTCATCTGGTCCAACCTCCCAAATCATCCTCCTCACCATTTGGCCACATTTAAAGAAGTAGGTGGCACCTTTGTCTGTAGGCCAGAAGCAAGTGGCTTGGCTTGAGCGGGTGTGCGCTTCACTGGATAAGGGATTGGCTGAATGGCCAGGCCCAGAGAGTGGTGGCAAATGGAGTTAAATCCAGCTAGAGGCTGGTCACCAGTGGTGGCCCCCAGGGCTTGCCGTTGGGGCCTGTTCTCTCTAAGAGCTTTATCAATGATCTGGGCAGGGGGATTGAGTGCTCCCTCAGTAAGTTTGCAGATGACGCCAAGCTGGGTGGGTGCGTTCATCCGTTTGAGGATAGGAAGGCCCAGCGGAGGGATCTGGACAGGATTGATGGGTCCGGGCCTACGGTAGTTCAGCAAAGTCAAGTGCTGCGTCCTGCACTTTGATCACAACAACCCTATGCCATATGTGTCCGGAGAAGGGCAACGAAGCTGGTGTGAAGGGTCTAGAGTGCAAGTCATACAAGGAGTGGTTAAGGGGTCTGGGGGTGTTTAGCCTGGAGAAGAGGAGGCTCATGGGAGACCCGATCGCTCTCTACAACTATCTGAAAGGAGGTTGTAGTGAGGTGAGGGGTGGTTTGTCCTCCGGTGTAACAAGCGATAGGACAAAACAAAATGGCTTCAAGTTGCACCAGGGGAGGTATAGGTAGGACATTAGGGAAAATTTTGTCACTGAAAGGGTTGCAAAGCCCTGGAACAGGCTGCCCAAGGAGCTGGTTGAGTCACCATCCCCGGAAGTATTTAAAAGGTGTTTAAATGTGGTGCTCAGGGACATGGTTCAGTGGTGACCTGGCAGTGCTAGGATAACAGCTGGACTTGATCTTAAAAGTCTGTTCCAACCAGAATGATTCTGTGATTTTAAGTGAGATAAGCAGCCTTATGATGTCCATTTTACCCCAAAAGGGCTAAAAGAAGCAAGGAACAAAGTAGTTTGCGAGGCTGTGTCCCTGCTGTGTTGGGGCACACATGTGGGCTCGTCCCCATTCTGATAACCCGTGTGCTCAGACTAGGCCTCTCTGTGCCCTTCCTCACAGAGCCCCATGGGTGTTCCTGGCAGACATAAAACACACCCGCTGATTTCTGTCTTCATCTCTGAAGCAGCCTTTCTTTGACTCAGTGACCTTTCATCACCAGCCTAGCTCTGTTTCTCTGTTCCTGTCTTTAGCTGTTGTAAATCTTTGAGAACGTGATGGGGTTTTCTGGAGATCTCTGTGAGTAAAGAGCTCAACTGAAGATATCAAGCACAATTTAGAGTATTATTAAATTATTATGAAATACTCACATTAGAGTATTTAATCTCAGTTTCTTAAGACAAGGGAAATAACCTCTGCGTTTCCAGTCCAAACTGCCTGTCAGTTGAGTAGTTAAGGATATATTTTAGGCCTATGGTAGTTAATGAGTAAAACTCATTAGAAGTAAAATAGCCCAAAGCAAAATGGTAATAGGAGTAAGAATCGCATGCCTGGAAAAACAGGACCTTCATGCTGATGTTAAACATTCAGATTCTTTAGCACTCCTCATCTAAGTCTGTGTCCAGTCACTCTGTGTCTTTATGTTAATTACCTTGGGGAAAATAAGACTTTCCTTTCTGATACTCTTACCCTTAAAGGTACAGATAATTGAAAAATAAGAAAAAATCTGGGGTTTTGATTCCTGTTGGTTTTGCTAGATTCAGATGGACCCTTTAGCTATGTGTGGAAGCATATTGAGTTATTTCTGAATATATTCTAGAAGTTGCAGCTAAAATGTTTTTAGTAAGAGTATTATTGAAAACACCATGTAATTTAAAAGGCTGAAAAGTTCAACAGGCTAAGCTAGTAAAGTCATCTTCCCAGGGAGAAGAAAATGAAAAATGTTTAAGAAATCTGAATGATCTGCTCCAGGCAGAAGCTGGTCCCTAAAGCCCTACGACCACTGCCCATAACTGGTACTCAGTTCTCTGCGCTGGCTTTTCCTAAGGCTTTGCACAGTAGTGTGGGGGAGAGGCTGCTCATTTTGAGGACAGCCAGATTACTTCTGAACTGCCTTCTGGGGCCTTTCTGTCAATTAAAGCATTTTAGCACGTAATGGGTGTGGGCTTCCTGTGGATGTGAGCCTGTGGATGGAGCTCGCTGCCCAGGCAGCGTGAGCCTGCCACGGCTCTTGGTGCTTTTTCAGAGCTTGCTGCTCTCCTCTGGGAAGTGAGTTGAGTGGAGGTATTGTTTCTTTCCTGCGAAGAGCATGAGAGTGAGCCCCTTGGGCACAATAGGTGCCAAATGCCCATGTTTGTTAGCAGTGTACAACAGCACAAGGCGGGGGTAGATAAATACAACCGTTGGCTTTTGAAATGGAGTATCTATCAAAGGCGATGGGAAGGCCAAACAAGCTAGCCAAGGGGACATCTTCACAGTACTGCAGACTTAAGGGACTTGGCAAACTCAAATGCATGTTACAGTTGTGTAAGCACAGTGTGTGTGAATTCACATTACACAGGCACCGAAGTACATCGGCTGCACGAATTCTCTTAGAAATCTCCTGTAGCTGCAGAGGAAGTGTCTGGATGACAAACCCCTCGCACGTGTCTAAGTTTTGCCCAAGTGACCACAGGATGACTGATAAACTTGTTTATCCCACAGCATCACCAAGTCTGGCAGCAGAGCGAGAGCTCCCGTCCAGAATACTGGAATGAGCATGACTTGTGTTGGGTGGTTAATATCTGCATGGATCACTTCATTTCCATGCTGTTTGCAACCTTCTGTGTTGATCAGAATCTTGCATCTCCAAACCTATCCAGCAGTCAGGTCCTTTTTTTTATTTTTTTTTCTCTTGTAAAGTCATTTTATGAGTAAAGTCAGTTCAGGCTGCACCACTTAGATCCTTCACCTCATAGATTGCTTTAGCTAATGTTGGTCACTGCCTTTCAAATCAAGTGTGATAATCTCAGTCTACTTCCCACACATGCCCAGGGTAAACCCATTAATTCTGCTCTCCAACATCCTCCTGCTTCCGGGTAAATTATCATTAAATTTACTACCCGTGAGCTGAATCCCTATTTAGCAGCTGTTCCCTGGAGGAAGAAACTCTTTTGTCAACAGTTCAATGACAGAAGTCTCTCCTTGGGATCAAAGGTCATGATTTAAACATTTCAAAGGACCTATTCTGAATACAGTGTAAACTGTTCGGTACCTAACTAATGTGAACAATGTTCCTATGAGAGGGGGAAAGCAATGCAAAATTTGTTTACTTAATACACTTAGTGAGAAAAAGTGGACTTCATAAACAAGCACTGCAGCTGGCAGGTATCTAGTCATTGCCATTCAGTAACAGCACCCTATGCTTTCAACACCCCTGTCCCACGCTGACAGGTTCAAAGATCCAGTGGCATCTTAATCATAGGCACCAGTAGGCAGCCATTAGTAAGGCAAGGCAGACAGCACTGCAAAGCCCATCTTTGCTTGAAGCTAGAACGAAGCCGAATCCCTGCTCAGAAAAGTTATTTATTCTGTGTTCATTATGGGACTAAAACACAAAGCTCTGCCGCTGGGTTCCTGTTCCTGCCTGAAATCAGCACGTAAGCAGGGGAAGGTCTGTCTCGCATGACAGCTGCCATCTCGATCAGCGTGCTGCAAATTGGACCAAGGAATCGCTGCACGAAAAGCCTGTTACCATAGCTGGTGCTGGCACCTCAGCACGGTGCGGGTCCGCGTCCAGGGAGGAGCCGCGCACCCGTAACCCTCCTGAGCCAGGGGTTGTAGAATCTACGAGGAAAAGTTTTATTTCACAGTGTCAGGGAAGCTGGAAAAATACTTGGGAAAAAGGTCAATAGGCTACTTGCAAAAACTCCCTACAGATGCTTTTGCAGTCTCAGCCTTGGAAGTGTTGAAGAAGCCACGCAGTCTGAGGCACTGAATTGTCAGAGGCTGTCATTGTGGGAGGCGTGCATTTGCTTAGCTGGTCACCGCCCAGAGTGTGGCGTGTTTGAACTCTTCAAGTGTCCTACAGCTACCTGGGTAGAGGGACTGCACTGGAAAATGTCAGCCCTTTCTAAAACAGGAAGGTAGCACCGTGGGAGAAATTAAAAATAGAGTGATTAAAAATGGAGTATTTGCCCCCTCAGTAAAAAATACAGGTAAAAATTAAATTCAGCATTTCCAATCTCTCTGTATCTCTTGCCGACAGCCAGGTTTGGATTCATGTCATTTGTCTTGCTGCTACAAAAAAAAAAAAAAAATGCAGCGTAAAGATGACTTTTGCATTTGTTTTTAAATCCTGTGGTTCATAATAGAGTTAAATGTGGCCCTGAGAACTGGCTTGTCCTGAGACGTCTGCTGTAACTAATAATGGATTTATTTTCACATTACTTGTCTTAAATTGTAAATATGATCCAGGAGTTTTCATCGTGCAGCTTTTTCCAAAGTGATTTTTGGACCAAAGAAACTAGTTTTCTTTTTGAATTAATTTCTCTATTAA
>JANHGN010009947.1:0-36467 GCA_024605025.1 Megaceryle maxima
GGACAAGAGGGCACGGCCTGAAGCTGTGCCAGGGGAGGGTCAGGTTGGATACCAGGAAGCACTTCCTCATGGAAAGGGTGACAGAACACTGGAATGGACTGCCCAGGGGGGTGGTGGAGTCGCCATCCCTGGAGGTGTTTAATTAGCAGGGCTGGTTGTGACAGAACAAGGGTTTATGTTTATCAAGTAAAAAAGGGTAGATTAAGACTAGATATAAGGAAGAAATTTTTTACAATGAGGGTGGTGAGACACTAGCATAGGCTCCCCAAAGAGGTGGTAGATGCCTCATCTCTAGAAACATTCAAGGTCAGGTTGGAGGAGTCTATGAACAACTCAATCTAGTTATAGATATCACTGCTCATTGCAGGGGGGCTGGACTAGATGACCTTTAAAGGTCCCTTCCAACCCAAACCATTCTATGATTCTATGAAAGGCATCTCCTACAAGGACAGGCTGAGGGAGCTGGGATTGTTCAGCCTGGAGAAGAGAAGGCTCTGGGCAGACCTAACAGTGACCTTCCAGTAGCTGAAGGGAGCTGACAAAAAGCCTGGAGAGGGCCTGTTTAAAAAGGCCTGGAGTGAAAGGACGAGGGGCAATGGGTTTAAATCAGAAAGGAGTGGATTTAGATTAGAAATAAGGAGGAAGTTCTTTACCATGAGGGTGGTGGAGCACTGGAACAGGTTGCCCAGGGAGGTGGTTGAGGCCCCATCCCTGGAGACATTCAAGGTGACAGAGCTCTGAGCAACCTGCTCTAGTTGAGGCTGTCCCTGCTCTCAGCAGGGGGGTTGGACTGGATGACCTCTGGAGGTCCCTGCCAACCCATGTTTCTACGTTTCTATAACCTACGTCATGATGACATTTAAAGCATGGCAAATAAAATCTCACTGTGTCACTGACTTTAGTCTTAACGAACAAATGACCAAAAGGACATTAATGCATGTCATATAAGACTAGCACCTAGCTGGAACAGTACTTACCCTAAGTATTTTAGCAACTCTTTACTCAGATCTTCAGGAATATATTCTGATATTAACCCATGGGCATATCGTACATACTCTTCAGGAATGGGACAGGGAGTGGGAAAGAGAAGAAAAAGAACATTCTTATTCTACAGTCACGTTGCCTTAGCCATGTTGCATGCACTACCATAAATCATAAGGTTGAATTAATAGTAAGAGACTTCTAATGGATACACTGTGATGGTTCTCTGTGTTGAGTAGTTTATGTTATATGACACTTCCAGGTTTATTTAAAAAGTAAAGACTTACTACACTCACTTTGTCAGCACATGTTATTAATATCTGCTGTATGTTCTTTACAAAAGCTGTTCACTTTCTGAGAATACTAGATACCATGTATTTTTCCGAAGAAATTAAATTTTAAAAACCTGCAAAAGTAAAAAGCTGACTCAACAGAACATGCAATCATTAATTTTAAAGCATCTGGATCTTACAATTATTTGGCAAGGGCTCCAGTACTAAAGTACATTTTCTGGCTTCAACTGAAAACAATTAGATGAGACAATGAGTCTATTTCAAAGTCTTGTACTTAATTTCAGTACTTTACAGAAAATGCCAAGGCCTATCTAAACATCACTGGCAAGATGGGATAATTATCTGTGGAAATATGAACTACTAGAAGCTGTTTTCAGTACAGGGCAGTCCTACTATAAATGTTTTTCTGAGAGACTGGAGAAAAAAAAAAAAAAAAAAAAAGTGACCCTTTTATAACATGAAGTTCTAAACCAGATCTTTTCTGGTCACGTTCTACACAAGCTCTTACTGATGGTGGGCTGGATCTTTTAAACTCACTGTCGTTGGGGCTGCGAGGGAGTCACTGCACCCATGCCCAGGCAGTATTTGCCAGACATTAAGCTAAAATCTCACCTCTGAATTCCACCTACAAGGGGCTGGCTCTAGCTGTTCGTATGCTTACACAGTTAGGGACTTCGGAAGCACACGGTAAAGTAGCCTCAGGGTGGTAAAGAACTATTTCTGCTGCACCAGAGCTAGTTTCTTTTTTTGTTGCTGTTTTCTTTTTCTTTTTAATCTAGAAAGCCCAATGCAAACTGGCATTGAAGAAGAAAGCATTAACAACCTGACACTAGCATTTCAATTATATTGACATAAAATTCCTAGTATCTCCTATCTGCACTTTTCCTTCCACCACAGCTTAGATTCATCAAAGATCTGTCACTCCCTAAACCCACTTCAGAGTCAGGAGACGGCAAGAAATAATTCCAATCCAAGACAATTTCACCTCAGCACTTAATGTGTCCCAATTTATCACTTAAGAAAAGTATTCCTACCATTTTACTGTTTGCACTACAGCACTGAATGGTGAGTCCAAGTCACAGTATCACAGAGTGCCAGGTGTTGGAAGGGACCTTGGAGATCTTCGAGTCCAATCCCCCTGCCAGAGCAGGGCCATCTAATCCAGCACAGGTCACACAGGAAAGGATCCAGGCAGGTTCTGAAAATCTCCAGAGAAGGAGCCTCCACAACCTCTCTGGGGAGCCCATTCCAGTTCTCCCTGACCCTTACAGTAAAGTCACCTGCTATTATTTTGCACCAAATACAAAATCCATTCCCTTTGCATGTCTGCCTTGAAGCAATCTTCACTGACTTCCTCCACCAATTTTAAAATACCACTTTGCCTTCTAGGGACTCGGTGTTCTCACCCTAGCTTTGTTTTGTTATTAACCTCCTGCCAAACGTCAGGAATACTTGTGCCCCTCCCTTCTTTGTCTTCTGAACGAGATATTCAGGTCTCACATGTTAAACTTCCCCTCCTTCCCCATCTGCACTGCTTATTTCCTCCCAGATTTTTGCCCTATAACATCTGGAGAAGCTAACTACATATACCCATCTATTTATAAGGTACTGAAATGTCCTAATAGCCCTATGAAAGCAATTCTTTACAGAAATAAATTGCACTGTCATGGTAGCAAAAGGGTCAGACAAGAAAATAAGTCTTATTGAAAATAAGTGTTGAGTAAGGTCCATTTGACTTCCTGTCATTCACTTTGGTACATACAGTGGGACTGCCTCCAAAACTTACCTACTTTTAACCCCCCAGTATTCCCTATTTCAGTGTTGGTCTTTTAAATCTAAAAAAGGCTTTTTAGAGGACTGTTATATCCATGTTACTATAAATAAGGAGGAAAATGGAAAAAAAACCCCGCAAAACAAACCCCAAAAAACCCCCAGCAGATAAGGTATTTAAATATAAACTTCAGAGATAAAGTATTTAAGCATAGTCAAGATGGTTGCTGTCAGGACAATTTTCCCTTCCTCTCAAAAAATGGGGCTGGGGAAAAGGATGGAAAGCTACTGTAAAGTCACAAGTTTTGCAGCTTTGCCTCTTTTTAAAAACCATATATTACAATCTCTGTTCTATAAAACTGTCTAATTGCCTCTTAAATCTCATTTATGTTGTTTCCTTTGATATCATTACTTGGTAACTCATTTTCCACTTTGTCAGCAAGTTGCTTTGTTTCTCCATATTTCCCTACAGCATGAAGACTTATGAATGTCTTTGTAATAAGAAACAAGTCACTTTTATTCATCTTGTTCTAAACTTTTCTTAATTTTCATTAACATCTGAAGAGTTTATTCTGAGCCCATTTTTAGATTTCTCTACACAACTTCATATCCCTGTAACATTCAGAACATTGCCCTCCTCAGGAGAAGGTGACTAGAAACAAACAGGATCACTCCAGACTTTTTCGTATGAGGATTGTCAATTCCAGGGTGATTTAATACACATATTGTTGAAGTTTTTGCCCTTAATAAGCACACACTTGTGTATTCTATACATCTGTCTCTCACATAATAATGTTTGGACCAGAAGCTTTTTCTCTGTGACTATGACTTCCCAAGATCCCTTCCCTTTTTGGAGAATTCTATGAAGAGCATTTGCATGTTAATAAAAATAATAAAAAATAAGTCTGTTCTAATACAGAGGCACTTGTTGGGTGGATATTTATTATATATAAGTATGTGTCCTATTGTTCAAGACAGTCTCAGTTCAGCAAAGCACTTCAGCATGGATTTCATTGAGACAAACATATTCTCCTTGAACTAAGAACCACCTAAAAGGACCCCTGCTGAGACCTACTGTTAATTACAATGTCAACCAATGAAGATACCAAAGAACTCAGAAAAGTCAAGGCACACAGTCACAACATATGTGGAACTTTCTTGTACAAGGAAAAAAAAAATACTACAAAGGCCAATTTCAATACATTTTAGATTCTAATCATGTATTTTATCTCCACATATGCGATTTCACAAAACCAGAATTCATTCCAATGCTCAGTTTTCTTACCTTCTTTAGTATCTGTGATCTGTTTACTGCTGATAAATGTAGCTGCATATGCACTTTCACTTACAGTTATATTGTTGCTTTTAAGTGCTTTCACTGTTTGATTGACCTATAGGAAACCACAGAATGAAACGTCTGTATCAGTGTTGTTATGCACATGTTAATGCAGTGACAAAGCTCTTGTAATTTTGTTTCAAGCATATAAAACACTCAAGTTATGGACTGTGGTGAAATTTAATATACATTTGTAATGACTAGCATATGAGCTCAGAAAACTCAAAAGAAACTAGCACGTCTTTGAACACGTTGCCTTGGCAACACAGCACCAGTCTTGCAGCACCCTAAAATGAGCTGAGCTACTTGGATTCAACAGCCACGATTATACAGGTGAGAAATACACCTGCTTGGAGAACAGAGAATTCCAGAGCTCAACTGGATTGCAAAGGCAGTCCTGATGGAAATGAAAGATTAAGGACTTTACAGGGCACTGCTACACTCAATATAACAGAGGGATAACTGTCAGAAGGTATTTTCAACAACAAGTACCTGTTCAAAAGTAAATACTCAGATATTCATTTCAAAATAGATATCCTCATGCCTCATCACTGCAGAAAGCAGACCCGATTTTGTGCTTGCAATGACTATGTTAAATGACAAGGCTTTCGCGCATCACGTGATGCATATGATCTTCTCCATCAGAGTAGGGGCACATGTGCATGTGTAAAAGGACATTTGCCTTCTTTATACCAAAACACAGACCACAGCAAGCTTGGCTGTAACACCAGCTTATTTTCTGCATTCTGTACAGAGCTCTCGAGCAGCATGGCTGGGTCAGGACAGCAGCATCCATATCAGGACCATTCTGAGCGACTGACAAAACTTCCACAAGGAAACCCATTTGTAGCACAAACCCAAGGCATTTCTGTCCAGCTTTAAAGCACGTCAGAATTTAAAAGTTGCAACAGTAAAAGCTCTTCTCTAGCCCATCTGTGACGTGGATGAAGCCATAGACAAGCTCCTCACCTTACGCAAAGCCTACAGAGCACAGCAATAAGATGAACTTTGGTTTCTTCTTTTGCCTCCCCACACTCCATGAATCCCTTTAACGCCAGCGCCATCGGAAAGAGAAATGCAATTTGTCAATTCCCTAATACCTCATCCCATTCTCGAGTGCAACAACTTTATTGTCATGTCTGTCCTTCTTGGACAGGACACATGCCTTGAACGGAGGAGCATCACATGGCTCCAAAGCAGGTATGGACAAGCTAATAGGCATTTTCATTTTAAACATAAGGAATTTCAAAAGCAAAAGAAAAACACAATACCTTTTTCTTTAACCACTTCAGTGTCTTCTCTTGGTTGTATTTATGGAATTTCTGACTGCCAATCTCTGAGAAAAAAACAAGGGGAAGAAAGTCATGACTGGTTTGGATTGCATTTTCAATACATTTAAAATCTTTGAAGTTGTAGATACAGCATGGAAGTTAATTTGCAGCTTGCACATGTTTGATATCAGGGCAATCAGTTTCAAAACTATTGGAAATGTGGAAAAATAAACAGACTGAGCTGATACGCACAAGTCTGAACAACTTGACAATTCTTTAATTAGGCCCTAATTCAGCAAAGCACATATTTTATTTATTTATGCATAGTCTTGGGCCGCATGAATTCACTCTTCTCAAGCCCTTGTAGTTTGCCAAACCTTCAAGTGCCCTGTGTCACCAGACTGGTCATTTTTAACTATATAATTCACAACACAAAATGTTGGTTCTGCAAATTAATTAATTAATTTTAAAACATCATATCTTAAATCTTTACTTAATGAATTCCAGCACCTAGTAAGGGGCCAGAACAGAGAGCTGGTTAGTGAAGAAAATAAACCCTTTTCCTATCTGTTCTCTCAGTTCTTCCCTCTCACTTCACAGTGTGACTAAAGCAAAGTCTTACTTCTATCCCTCTTTTACATAGTTTATAATATAGTGTCAAAAGAAAATACAGAATCCAAAGTAGTGAAACACACTCCTTGTGGGAGGAAGTACATGATTCATTTATGATTTATTAAGCAACATAAATTAACTCAATGATCTAAGAATTTCAGAAAGTGTTTCCCCTGTGATAACTAAGGTATCATGAACACTTGCTATTCACATGTGATCAGTTATCTGGAGATATGCGAGTTCACAATGCTGAGGCAAAGGAGAGAGAAAATTACAAAGGTTCATGGAAATTTCAGTAAAAAAAAATCAGTATTAATTCATAGGAACTTACATTTTGGAAATGGAATGAAATGCCTAATAAGATTTCACAGGAGATTTTAGAGCCCATTGTGTTTCACTCTTTAACAGATATTTCAATAAGTTTTAATCTCCTGTATACCATTCCCATAAATACCTACATCTGTTTCATGTCATTTACTGATCCAGTATCATATTCCAACACTCAGTTCACAGAGTTTCCTTCTCCCCTTGCAAACAACAACATATTATTTATGATTCCTTCAGCATTTCCTTCTTTGGGGTTTATCTTGGCTCTTTCAAATTGCATACAAATAGCTAACTATTATGTGCTCTTTGTGTATGCATGGTAGGGGGTATGGAGAGGTCGGGGAAAGTTGTTCACAAGATAAAGTCTAAATCTATCCCAGCAGTTGTAGAAGAGTAAAATTCAAGAATTCTTCAGAGCAAAAAGGAAAAAAAACCCACTAATTTACACTTTGCTTCATGAAGATGATGAGTTGCAGGTAAAGTAATTAGCCGTGACATTGCTGGCTTCAGCCTTTAGGACTTAGAAGCTTCTAAATGTCTCTGGAAGAACAGAAGCAGAAAATGGGGGAGACACTCTGGATACTTGAACCTGCATCTCAAAGAGCTAATGGTCTGGGTCCAAGTACAGCGAGTACAATCTGCGGATTCCTCTCTTATCTAAGAAAGTTCGAGGAAGGGACATTCTCCGGCCACTATTCCCCAACCCATGCTGAAAAGTAATTCTAGGCTGGATTTCCAGGCAGACTCCCCCACAACACCATGATTCAGAGTGACTCAGTTAGGGAAAGGAAACATAGAACTGTGAAGCCGTTTTCATTAGAACATGTGAAAAATAATTACACTGAACCCTTCAGAGATTGCTTTGTTTGAAAATATTTTGTGTGCTTGACAGTTTTGACTATTAAACTCTAGAAACTGACAATATTTGAGACCTCTGAAGAATTAAAGTGAGTTATGAAAGTCACAAACTGCTGACAAAAGGATTCAATATTGGAACGTGGATTTAACATGTGATGCACATTTGATATTGGTGAGAGTTAGCGACTATGTTTGATAATATGAGTATATATTGGAAAGCCTTTTGTTCCCTAATGTGTCTGGTGCCTATAAAACTGGTCTGAGACATCTGGAAAGATTGGGTTTGAGAAATACAGATGGAATATAAGTGGTTCTACAATTAAATAATATGTTCAGCGATCGGGTAATCGCTATGTAGACTTGGAAGTTTCCCTGATGTATTGTTGAGCAAACTGCCTAAAGCACATTTTAACATCCATTTTCTCAGTGTTTTCCATAACTCTGAAACTCATATGGCCCCTTTTTTCCTACCTTCTGGGAATACAAGCTTGGCAATATTATTTAGTTATTCTAATCAGGTAAGTTTTCTTGGCTCTTCATGTTAATCACAGCAGACAAGATCACTGCAGTTTTGCCTTGCAAAATGAAACAAAGAGTAACACTCTAGCACTGGAATTCATAACCCTTTCTTTAACCTTCTCTATTGTACTTTCTATCCAATGTTTGAATTTATTAGCAAACAACCTGCCTCACCCAGATTTAGTGAGCTGTAACAGACCCTTTCTCCAACCGCTAAAGCAGATAACCAGGAATTTAATCCAGCAAAATGAATTTTCAGTGCCCTTCAACACTGAGGCCAGGGAAGGTGGACTTTCTGGTAATTCACTAAGTGTAAACTGTGAGCACTCTAGCGTAGGACAGATGTTAAATGCCTTAAGATTAAATTAAGAGTGAAATAATTAGGTTGTTAGGTTCTGCCAAAGAGATCAGAACTGCAGAAGACTCAACACAACAAGAGATACTTCTTGCTCTAAAGCCCTACTCCTTAAACGAGAAAAGCTACAAAGTGGACAACAGGTCTTAGAGATAGAAAAAAGCACCTTAGTCATAATATTGGTATTTTTTACAGGCAATAAAAGACATGAGAATATGAAACACACAGAAGCGGATTAAACAGAAGGGTGATCTGTGTGTGGCAGGCAAGCAAGTGACAATCTGTTTGTTGCATAATAATATGCTTGGTGTTCTGAAAAAAAGAGAGTAATTCTAAGAACAAGCACCATCATTACTTTCAACCCAATCCAAACCTGAACAAGAAAAGCAGCAGCCAGTACATGCAGGTACACGCCTGGGGACATCCAAGAACATCACAGACAGCTGGCGTGTGCGTGTGCGTACAGCTTTAATGACAAAGCAATTTTTACCTTGCGTTTCAAAACAAAACAGTTACTATAAGTTGCTGGCAAAATGACACAAACTTATAGATGTACATCATATATTATAAAGAACATCAATGCAAAACGCCAAGCAGTAAAGCATCTTGACTACTAAAAGAATACAGTTTATCAGAGGACGCTCTGATGGATAAGAATTGCAAATACGATTTCAGAATGGATGCAGATGTTAGATCTAAGATATATGACCTTACCTACAGCAAAAATGTTATTTATTTATTTTGCTGTTAAGAAGGGAACATAAATACTGCCCAAGGACAGTACTATTATTTGGAGGAAGTGCCCCTTCAGAAGAAGAATCCAGAACTCGTCCTAGGTTCCTATACAGACTTCTTAGTTTGACAGCCAAGAGGATCTGGCACAATTTTTCACCTTCTCAGATGGGTGCACAGAAGTTTAGTACTCCTTCTCTGACCCCTAGTTCCTTAGGCACTGTTAGACAAGCTGTAGCTATTGCAATTGCCTAAAAGCTTAATAATAGTTTCTGCTGTAAGCATTTACCACCTCATGGGAAGGCAAAAGTGGCTTTGCAGTTCAGATGCACCTGTCTGAAAGCCTTCTCAAAAGTCAGAACTCACCCAGAGAAAAAGGTTGCCTGGTCCCAGTGGTACTGAATGTAACTAAACATCTTCCAAGGCTGCTTTTGCAAATTCAGGAGTATACAACAGCAGATAATTCCCCAGTCTCAGCAAGAATGTAACAACAGTCTTGCTGCCCAGATTTCCTGCTTTCTTCTTAAAATGATCATTTTTGATGGAAATATGTCCTGCCCTAAAGTTAAAATTAATTTTCTGGGGAAGGCAACTGCCCTACATTACTGGACATGCACCATATCATACAGGAAATACTTTAAAACTTGTGCAACTCAGTCAGGGAAAACACAAAGTCCTCTCCCCTGTTGATGTTCTACAGAACAATAGAGAGGTCTAGTGATTTAAGCAGGTTTTTCCTTCTTCTGACAACTTTCCTTTGCCACTTCCCAATTGCCTGTAGATTGCCTAAATATTTTTTCTTCTATATATATAGATATATATCAATGACAAGGGCAGAGTGCTTTGTGAAAGGGAATTCCTAGTATTTCTGCCTTTTAATCTGTACACATCAACTCCCTGGAGTTTTAATCTGTGTACATCAATCAACTCCCTGGAACTTTCCAATATACACTCATATCAACTCCTCTACATCCATAAAAGTCAGACAACTTAGTTGTTTTTCACTTGGTGGTACCTGAAAGGAGGTTGGGGTTGGTCTGTTCAACTAAGTTAGAAGTGATAGGACAAGAGGAAACGGCCTTAAATTGTGCCAAGGAAAGTTTAGATTGGATATGAGGAAGAATTTCTTTACTGAATGGGTTATCAGGCACTGGAATGGCTTGCCCAGGGCAGTGGTGGACTCCCCATCGCTGGAGGCATTTAAGAGTTGTGTAGACATAGTGCTGAGGAATATGGTTTAGCTGAGGACTTGTCAGTGTTAGATTAATGATTGGACTCCATGATCTTAAAGGTCTTTTCCCCTCCAGGAAATCCTGTGATTCTGTGTGGGTAAATCTCCAGTCACTATCAGAGAACACTCTTAGAAGGACTGAATATAAAAACTGAGGTCTTGCATCTTTTGCAGGTCTGCCAAGCTGCAAAACTTATGTAATACACCTTTCTCCTCACTAGAAAGCATATATAGTCCTCAAATAAAATAAAAGCCCCAATACCAAAGGGAATTCTGGGCAGAGGTTGAAGAAACTATGTACAGAGTTGATTCTTTGGTAATTTTTTCCATTTATGTTTTCTCTCTCATACACTTATGAATCCCAATCTTAACCCCACAACGCTAAATTATGCAAAGCTAGAAAACTGGTGCTCTCCTTTTGCAGCAGCATGTTCTCTCTTATCCAGCTTTTTCCTACTTATTTTGTGGCAAAGAGAGAAAAAAAACCATATGGACAATGGCTAACTTCTTCCACACCAGACCATCCTACACTAAAAAAAAAAGAAGAGACATAAAACATTCATCTAAGGGCCAAGAAAGTTGACAACACATACAATACTGTCACCTCTGAGCAGTTTAACATTTTTATGACACCTAGCAATAAGCCTGCACGAGTATTTTAGAGAAAGCAGATAATCCACACATGAAAATACTGCAATGACAACTTCTAATCCTAAGCATCTTTTTTCTATAGTACAGCTTTGTCCAGCACCTTGGGTGTTTGGTAAAGCAAAAGACAATATTTAAATCTATCTCATAATGAATTGACAGTTAACAAATCTAGCCTTTTTTTTGGCCCCCAGCCCCTTTTTTTTTTTTCACCTTTTTCTTCTGTTACATGATGTATGTGCTGTTTAACATCTGCACACTTCAGCAGCAATGGGCAGCTAGGGTACTCCAAGTCTAGCACAACTTGATCGAGTGGCTGGAACTTTCCTTGCTGCTGAAAATACACCAAAGAGATTATAAAAGCATTATTATAATGTTAGGATGCATACAGACACTACATATATAGAGAGATACATGCGTGTAATGGCCATAGCTTTGAAAGAAAGTACCTTGCTTTGAAAGGTAACAACTCGACACGTGCAGAAACTGATGACAAAGCAAGACATAAATATTTATGTCAAACCAGCAAGTACCTGCAAAATGCTGAATCCTTCAATTATTGCACTTAAAAGACCAAGTTTAAAACAACACGAGGAGAAACTAATGTGAAGTACAGTGGGACTTTTTGGAAGATGACGTCAGACATCAGACAGTAGTCACAGTGTGCCAATAATGTTTTAGACCAAAACCTGTTGGAGTAAACCCAGTGTCATAACTTCTATTCAAATTTTGCTTTTTCTTCCATAAAAATAAATCTCAAAGGAGCAGGGCAGCTTCTGGAACACAGCATTAACCTTTCACCTCTGCAAAGTCAATTCCAGTTTGGCCAGAGTATATATATAAAGTCATTCTGGCACAACTTAAATAGCCTTGCACATGACACAACCATCAAACAAATTTTGCTGTTGCCAAACAATGCACAATCATTCAGCAAGGTTTGGCATAACTGGCGGCCTTCCCTTTGGAAAGATTCTTTAGTCCATCAGTACAAAGACTTGGTGAGCTTTCCATCCTTAGAGAGTGCATGGTCTCAGGAACTGAAGCTGAAGTCATTATACTGGTCAGCATGAAAAAACCCCGCTTGGGTATACTGCTTTCATCATTAATTAATCCTCTTGCTAAACAGTCAGAGGCTTAATAAAAGTAACCATCCATTGTAAAATCACAATCAAAAACAAGGAGAAAAACAAAAGCAAACAGCAAAAAAAAATCCAGAAAGGATTTAAAGTCTTTTTTTTTTTTTTTCTCTCCTGAAAAAGAAAAGGCACAATAACAATATCATAACAAAGGGTCATAAGATGCAGAAATAAAGCTGCAATAAAGCATTTCCTATAGGTCACTAACCTGTGCAAACTTGATTGTGTCCCAAAGCAAGACAGGCACATTTACACTGTGCAGGGGCACAGAGCCTAAGCCAAGAAAGCCTTCTGGCTAGATGACTTTGCTCAGAAGATACATTAAGCAACCCTGTATCACACTATCAAAACCAAAGGATGATGCCAAGGATGATCCTAAGATACCCAGTGGGTACCTTGGTACTCATTAGTTCAAGCCAGGAGAGATTGTGCTGCATGCAAGCTGGCCTTGCACAAGGTATCTGCAACACATCCCTCAACGTTTCCCTTTACTGAAGAGCAAGCTAACTTAGGCAGGGCACTGCAGGAATGCATTTGCCATGGTTTAGGACCCAGAACAGCTCTATATATTTATTTGGCATCATGCCTGACTTGGAAAACCAGAAAACCTAGAAAATAATATACCGAGAAAGTAAAAGAAAGTAAAGTACAAGGCTCTTCCCATCTGCGGCAAGAGCAGCAGTAGTTCTCTTTCACTCAGGCTGCCTCCACACTCGACCACGTAGACAAGAGATTTACTGTTTCCCTAATTTAAATTTGGTATAAAGCTTTCAAAGAGATGCTGACTGCAAACAGAGCACAGTGCCTAGAGAACGAGCTAAAACTGTTCCTTGTGAAATGACTGATGTGCCATCCCAAAGCAGGAACAGACCACAGACATACAGAATATGTTTGCACATTCTATACCATAATTCATATTAAAATAATTACAGAGCAATAGGTTATTATTACAAATGTGTATTAGGACTTTGTTTCTTTACCATACAAAAATTATTCACCTGCATTCTCCGCTTGGAATCTAAAGTAGAAAACAGCAAGCAACCCTACCGGAAATGCTCTTAGAGCAAAAACTCTTAGGATGCATAAAGTGAAATTATTGCTTCCATGAAGAAAAAAAACCCAATTTACGTTTTATTTTATGCCCTTTTTTCCACAGGCAGATTATAAAGAATGAATCAGTGACTTTGCCTATGCCTTTTGATACACTTCAGAAATTTAAGTGAGGCTTTGCCCCACCCATGATAAATCAATTAAGCCATTTATTAGTTATCCAACTTTTGGATACTTGATCACCCCATTGCTATTCTGTGATACAGCATCTCTACAAATAATGCTTCTAAAAAGGCAATGTTTTCTTTCAAGTTCAAACTGCCAAAGAAATGTTGCCTATTCCTCCCCCACAGCACCCAAATTCTTCTTCCTTTTTCCCTTCTTTCCCAAAATGACTCATCTACTGATGCCTCAGAAAGGGCACTAGCTTGCTTTACTCTGATGACATCTCATCATTTTAAATTCAATAGATCTGGGATCTCACTAAAGGACAAAAGAGATTCTCTTAAAAAGGAGTTGATTAGAGCTTGTTTGGATTGCAAGCTGACTCCTGAAATATGCTTTACTGACCAAAAAAACTTGATGCAAACAAAAGTATTTCTAGGGTGGGTATCTCTGCTTTAAATGCAAATTAATTTTCCATTATTATGGAAGCACCTCTTTGTAAAATTAACACAACTTCTGCAGAAAATGAAGTCAGAAATAACATTTTCTCCTGAGAATTCACGTGAAAAAATAAAGCAGGCTTACCTCTTTGTCTGCCTTTATGAGGTAGTAAAGTATCAGAAATAAGGGGTCCATTGGTGTAACAAACAGCAGGCGCCCATCTAAGTGACAGATATGTAAAAGTAAGCTTAATACCAAGAGACAAAATATACTGACTTCTTTTCTTTTGTAGGATGTTTCTCTGGAGTGTGGGCAAGAAGAAGAGGATTTTTCTTTTTTCAGTAAATATCCCAATATTTTAACAAAATGGGCAGGGCAATTGTATATGTGATTTTACATTAAAAATACAGAGAGAACTCAATTCTCAGTGCTGCCAAATCAAAGAACAAGTTCCACTGCAGGTCTCTTGGCTTCAAGCACTCTTAGTTTTGCCTTTTTTTGGACCATATTAAAACCAGCAAAATTGAAACTGCCCTCTATTGGCAGAAACTTTTTCTACAAGATATATCCAGTACACTCCACCTCAAACACTGGGCAAGGCAACACTGTGCTGGCTGAAGAGGTAAGCAAGGCAAGAAAGACTTTCAAGAGCTAGTGAAGTCAGAGCTGCCTCTCATCTGTAAGGGGAGAATGCACATGCAGTCTCCTAACAGGACAAAAATAAATAGATGAGAAAAGAAGGGCTCAGTATGTTGTATTCAAAGCTACACACAAAGGAAGAACTTGGTCTCGCATTGAAACAGACACCTCTGCCCATCTGGAGCTCATTGCAGGACAATGGCTTTTTGTGTAATTGTAGATAATTGGAAACAATGTAACATCAAGTAAATTGACTAATGAGACCCAATAATTGATGACAGTTTGACACTAATTAGCAAACCAAAAGCAAATAAATGTTTTTGGTTTTGTTTTGGTTTTAAATCACATGATCAAGAGAATGAAAGAAAAGGAAATCCTACTGAGATGGCCCTAAAACTAATGAAAAGCTGGGGTGACACCTAATCTAACATCTGTCTTACTAACATGACACACTGAGCGAGGCAAAACAAGCATCAATGCTACTTACAAACATGAAAGCTTTGATAGTAAAACTGGAGGGGAAAAAAACCCCACTAGCCACTCTCTGATATCCTTCCTATAAATGCTTTCTGCTGTACCTCCAGGAAGAGGCATATTTATTTGTTCTGAAGAGTTCAGACACACTATAGGTGTATAAGGATCTCTGCCCTTCTTTGCAAATTACAAAATAATTAACTGCAAATACACAGCTTTTTTGTGTGGGTGTGTGTTGTTCTTCCCCTGACTGTTTCAGAACTGCAGCAGCCCCAGCATTCAGGAATAATTCTTTCCTTTGTATCTTTTAAAGAAAACCGAGGCGATGATTCCTTAAGGCAACTGTTTCCCAAGAGCCAAAACAGAGTTAGAAAGGGTGGAGGAGAATACAATGTGGACATAATTGGCAGCAGGGAGCAGACACAGTCTTTTGGCTCACCCCCAGACCGAGAAAGGAAAAGCTCACAGACATACTGCTTGCATTGCTATATGCACCTGCAGAGGATGTTTAAAAGTTAACACACACTTTGGGATATTACCATTAAAGAAGGCACATGTCTGGTGGGGTTGCTTTCATTTTTTTTACTATAAATGGTCTTTTTTTCTAGTTAAAAGGGACAAAATAAGTATGCTTTCATTATCTGAATTAATACTTATTGCTTGGTCTATGGACGTGCTGGCAGAGAAACACTACTCCAATGACATCCTTACTGATAAAGGGATTGTTAAAGCTGTCACAAGCAGTTATAGAAGTTTACTCCTTGTTTTCAGAAAGATCAGAGAATGGCTGGAATGGTAAAGAAGAGCTCACTGCAGACAGAACACTGAAATGTCATCTTCAGATAGCAGGCCTGTCCTGAGATGCCAGCACTCGGACAGGGGATTACAGAGGTAACTGAAAGCAAGACCATACATTCCAACACTTGGAGTGCTAGCACACCACTCTGCTTAGCTAGGCAAGGTCTTCCAGCCTGTTTTTCCTTCCCATAGCATAACGCATATTTTACTTTCACTGAGGACTTGCTCGTCTGATTGACAAGGCAAGCTAAGTATTTTACAGCACTTCAGTTTAAATACAATTGAACGACTTGCCCCCCTTTCCTGAAAGACAAATGAACATCTGTCTAATTGAGGCTGCCAAAGGCTGCCTTTTAAAGAGAGACCACAAAGCCCCCAGCCCTGGTTAAATCCAGATGGCAAATGAGCGTGTCAGAAGGTGGGGATGATGCAGCATGCCTCAAACAACTAGGAAAAACACCTGTAAATTTACTAGAAAAGAGAGGGAAGGTCTGTGTATGAACAATAGTTACAGTTGGGGGAAAGATACATTATATTACTCACCTTGTTGAACAGTCTGACCTATAAACCAGGAACGATATTCCTCATGAAAAGCTTTTACTTCAAACAGCTGCTGTGCACCACTATTGAATAAGTAAAGAGCTGCTTCCCCTGTTGAAAAGAAATCTGGTTTCTGTTTGTAAGCCTTCACAAAAATCAAAAGAATACCCAATACATCTGAAGAATGTGCCTTATATACATACAGACACACAAACATACACACATTCTACATAAACTCACTACAAAGAGAGCTCAGACAAAGAAAACTATTACATACAGATGTTCATTTACCAGCTCTATAAACCAAACTGAATTTGAATCAATAAATAAGATGTGTGAATAGTTCATCTTACAACACAAAGCCTTTGATCCAAACCCAAATCAAAATCACTCAAGAAATCAGCTTTTGTCTGTACTAAAGGGGGAAGGTGGAAAACAAGAAGAGTCCTTCTTCAATCATGTTTGTCTCCAAGATATCAGACTCTGGGTTAAGGGAACAAAAGTCTCAAACCTTCAAGTGACAATTTGAAATATAATTTTTCTTTTTTTTTTTTTTTTTCCCCTTGTGCATCAAAATGGATTGCTGATGACTCAGTACAGGTAGACAAATAAGGTGAATAAGCTAAAAGGAGTGGTTTCCAAGTGCCCATCAGAAAGTTGATAGTTTGGAAAAGTAAGCTTTATTTTAGGCTACCCCAAAGCACAGTCCTGCCATTTCATTTCAGTTCTGGGTTATAATGAAAGGGTGATGAACACGTTGCAAACAGGATTGGCATTTTTCATATCTAAAACAGGAAGCTGCCAGAACTACTGAAGTGACTGTTGGCTGGACTGGTTCTGCCTTGGTTATCAATCCATCTTCCAGCGAAAAGAGCAACCACAACATGGGAGTTTTGCTCAAAAATGCACACGTTGCAAAGCTGCACGTTGCAGATCATGGTCTGGTGCAAAAAAAGTCTCAGTGTAAACCCTTGCAAGCTGATGTCAGCACTGTTGTTCTCAGTCTACAGAGATCCCTAGGTGTGGAGGGAGATCAGCTAAAATGGGCAGACATCTCTTCCCAGAAATGACTGATAATGCATTTTTACCCCCCTCTATCCAAAAGGCTGAGCAGACATTTAACCTCACCTAAAGTTTCAGTTCTCTGACAATTTTTCTTCTGGGGAGGAGTGAAGAGTAGATATACAAGGGGGAGTAGAGGTTTCAGTCATTACCATGTGCCTCTCAACAAGCATCTACACCGTAGTTTGACCAGTGCCAGATGTCAGACTGCTTACAGAAGTGCTCGCTGAGCAACTTAAGACTCCTACCAGAGAGCATGCTAGCCAGATGTAGTGGTGAGCTACAGAATCTTGGGAAAAGGACCATTCTGATTGTCTAGCTTCAGCTCCTCAACTTACATGCTTATGTTAAAAGAACAGTCACCACAGGTTCCCAACGGTGTCAATACAGAGAAACTCTAGGGGATGGAGTGAGAACCGAGACAGCTTTGCTCACAACTTTACCACTTCAGTTAGTTAAGTCTTATGGTATGGTTAGTTCCCTTCTTTTAGCTCAGCACTTTGAAAAATACTTCTTGTGGTACTTTTGAATTGCTAGCTGAACCCTAGTTTATAGTCTTTGTAAGGGATAGAAGTTTTGTCCTTTTTACATCTCTATAAAAAGGACCGTGCATACTTTTATTTAATGAAGTGGTTAGCATGAATTCTATAGTATGCTGAGTACTTCAGTGCATATTTAAACAATATCTGGCATCAACAATTCATCTGTTAGACACAAACGTAAGGAAAATACATTAATAGGGTGTTCTCAGTTCTTCCATTTTCAGACTCTCTACTTCTAATAGGCTACATAACTGAAAGTTTATGCAGGTCTATAAATAAGCTCCTGTAAATTCTAAAGGAACACACCCAGGCAATCATTGTACTTTAGTTTTTTCCCAGAAACCTTTCCCAAGATTTCTGATTCTACAAGGTAAACAGATCTTTTCTTCCACAGAGAAAAGGAAATTAGCATCTATGTTTTTTTTTAAAGCATAACAAATCAGAAAGCCAATATAATAGAGCAGGTGGAAAATATCTGTGGCTGTACATTCCCACTCTAAGTCCGAGCAGTCAAGAAACAGGTATCATGGTGAGTAAATGATTTCACATTCTGTATCCATTGGTTTTAATCATCTTCTTTCAAGAACAAGTAGCAGTTACTATATTGTACATTAAAATATACTTAAAGACTTCAGATACAAACATATATAAATGAGCAGTGAATTTCAAACCAAAAACATGCAACTTCAATCTATAGAGAACAAACAAGCATATGAAAAGAAAAAAAAACACATCACGAAATGTTTTTTCAAACAAATGTTAGCCCTAACAAAGGCTTATTGCAAGTTTCTGTTGCAGTATCACATATTCCAATTATTATGTTACTTATATAACAAATGCTTGTTGACAAAAGAGCAGTCTGACTAGAAGAAAGGAACTGTGGGATGGTGGTGTCAGTATATTGCCTGTATTTGCTGGTCTTTCCAATGTATTTTGAATTCAAAGTGCCTCATCAACTCTTAATGAGAGAAGAGACACCACCACTTGGACCAGGGAAAGAAGAAAATTAGATTTAAAAATGAAAAGACTCAAAAACCTTGGTAAGTATAACCAAATCACTTCTAACTCAGAATATTTATTTTATAGCATAAGATGAATGCAATGAAGCCTAAATTTGGATGAAAAAAAAAAAAAACAAACAACCCAGGCTCAACACCCAACACTGTAAGCCCCCCAAAACTAATGCACTTAAAACCAGAACTTAAATTACACATCCTTTTTGTGGTGCCAGTATTCCTGATGAATAAACAGTTCAACCAATTAAAATTATAAAAGAAATCCTAAATGTTTGCACAGCATTAACTATCTGGCACCACCAGCAGTATCTTTGGCACGTAAGACTTACACTATCATCGCTATTTCAGCTTGCAAAATATGAATCTTTTGATGGTGGAGGGAATCACCCTTACAGGCTCATGTCACAATTGCAAAACTTGCCTGTGCTTGGATTGCGCAGTTTTGTAAAGAAAGGGTCGCTGTCAGGTGTCTTAGGAGGGTCAGTAGCAGCCTCTGTAGGGGGAGAGGAAAAAGTTATGATCTTGTAAATGGAGAAGTATTTCACGTTCTGCCATGCATCTCCAAGATGTTTGGAATTAACTGGATTGGCACTTTTTGAAAACTGACGTGTTTTCTGCCTAAAAGTTACATACTTCAGCCCAATTTCAACATACCTGACCAAGGCACCTAAATGATGATTTCAGATTTCCTGGCACTCTCTCTGCCACAGGAAAGATATGCACCTGGGGATGATTTAGATCTTGAAAACTACCTCCCCTTAAAGAGCCTCAGGCAAGAGAGCTCCTAAGTTTGACATCTCAGTTAAGTGAGATGAACTCATATGTCACCCTGATTAGTCACAAAGACAATGAGAATGCTTTGGTAAATAAGGTAAAGTACAGTGTGGTGGATATTAAAAAGGTAAAAGTTAAAAAGTTAAAATATTTGTGGGAAGTAACAGTGGTCCTCTAAAGCTTTCAGGAAGTCAGATTGTGGAGAAATATGGGGCAGGAATCGTCTGAGTGGTTGTTACTTCTGTGAAAAATATGCATGCTTGTTTATCCATTATGTATAATCTTGAAAAATAAAAGAGTGCATTTAATTCCTCCCACAGGAAAAAGAAGCTGAGAGAATACAGCACCTCTGGCTTAAGACTTTGACAGTTGTTCTCTTTTCTGTGCCTTTAAGCAAAGAAAGACAAAAAGCAGAGCCACAAAAGTACAATTTCTCTATTAAATTAAAGAAAAAATAAATTAGAAAGGAAACAGCTCCCACAGGGATGCTGGTTCAAGTCTGAAAAAAACATCTATAAGAATCCCCAGTTAGTTATATTCTATCCAAGTTCTCTTTGTAGGGAAAGTCTAACTTTTATTTATGAAAACAATTTCCCCCATCTGAGTGAAGAGCAACATGACAGCATCATCTTTCTTAGCTTGCACACTGCCAGTTCTGTCCCGATTCCTTTCATATAGGCATTCATCAGAGCAAGGAAAATTACTAAAGCATTTCACATACATAACCAGTATCAAGACCCCAGGGAATGGACTGACAGGGATCAGGCTGATGTTCGTGTTATGGTGCTGCTGAGGAAAGCAGAGAGGAGCAGCACAGGTGGGGTCCATACCTATTCACAAAGGAAGCTGTTGGAAGGAACAGAAGTGCCACACTGTCCCATCCCCTTTCAGCAGCATCCAGGAGGACTGCAAAGAGGGAGATAGCAAAGTTCTTTTCTGTGGAAAACGGGGACGCACAAACCTTAAGTACAACCTAAAATAGCTGTCCTCCAGTCTGGCTGAAAGCTTATCCCAAACACAGGTGGACTTCTCACACAGGTGGTTCACCGGCATCTCAGTGGCAAAAAAATGCTGCAAATAACCCTCATCTTTCACATCCACTCCTGATTATTCAGTTGTGCTACAAAAAGAAATTGCCCAGATAAAGACATAAGCAGGGCTTAAAAAGCAAGTGCATTTTGTGATAAAGTGTTGGAGAATAATAGTTCTCAGAGTGGTTTAGAGAATTTAGTCATTTTCTTCCCCTGAATTTTTAGCTGAGTCTTCAGGTGGCTTGAAATAGTGCTTTAAAAAGTTTCAATACCAGCTGAGGGGTTTTGATGGAAAAAGTCCATTTTTGCTAACCAGACTTGCTTCACATGCTGATACATAAACACACACGGTTGTCAAGCTACATTTGCCCTGGCAAAGGCGAACTTTGAATTTCTAGAGCTGTGTATATTTCAATTCTTGACCACAGTTTAACATTACTGTATTTTTTTGTTACTTTTTAAAACACTACAGTGATTAATGACGGTGAAAGAAACACACTGCATGTGTTTACTTTGATGTGTTTCACATGAACATGTTAAAATATACACACTAAATGTGAGTTTCAAAATTTAAAACAAAAAGCAAAACAAAACAAAAACCAAAACCCCAAAGGAACTTTTAGCTCTCACTTGCTCTGCTTTCTTCATGCATAGATTTATGAACACTGGGAATGAGTCCAGCTGAGCCCTAAGTTGCATCTTGTCTAACGTGAACAATTAAGCAGACAATCCTTCCTAATGTAGCTGTTTTTAATGAAGATCACATCTTTATTTAGTTGAAATTTTTTTTTTTCCTAACCTAGTAATGCACTGAATTTATCCAACCCCACCAAGCCTGGGAGACAATTCCACATAGGTATAACAAACCCAAGGGATACAGTGTCCCATCTCTTCCTTGTGTCAATCATCTGCCTGCCCAACCCAGATTAGAGCGATGAGGCTGGAGAAGGGACTGGAGGGAAAGTCTGATGAGGAGAGGCTGAGGGAGCTGGGGTTGTTCGGCCTGGAGGAGACTCAGGAGGGACCTCATCCCTCTCTACAGCTGCCTGAAGGGAAGGTGTAGTCAGGTGGGGGCCGGGCTCTTCTCCCAGGCAACCAGTGACAGGACGAGAGGGCACGGCCTGAAGCTGTGCCAGGGGAGGGTCAGGTTGGATACCAGGAAGCACTTCCTCATGGAAGGGGTGACAGAACACTGGAATGGACTGCCCAGGGGGGTGGTGGAGTTGCCATCCCTGGAGGTGTTTAAGGAAAGACTGGATGTGGCTCTTAGTGACATGGTCTAGCTGATGTCATGGTGTTGGGTCATAGGCTGGAATTGATGATCTTGGAGGTCTATTCCAGCCTCAGAAATTCTGTGATAACCACCCTCCATCACTAAGGCCTGCCCCATGCTACTGCAGGCTCAGCACCCTCTGCTCTGCCTCTTTGTATATGTAGCCTGGCCCTGCAGCTGCCTTGGCTCAGCCAGTAGCTCTTCCCTGTGTGAAGAGAAACACTGCTCTGCCCATTTCATTCTTTGGTCCTCCCCAAGCTCCATAAGGTTCATCACTGCACAGAAGACAGCAGTGATCATACCCTAAAGAAAAGTCTGAGTTGCAGCCTTCAGTCCCAGTACCTCATGCTGATGGGATCAGACTTTATGTTACATTCTCCTCACAGCTGCCACAGAAGGTAGTTTCCCAGAAGGGAAATGCATATGCACACACACACACAAAAAGAGAAGGAGTGGGCAAAGGCAAAAGTGCTTTCTTTGAGTTTCTTTTACCTTGTTTCCTCAAAATGTAGGCAATACTCCACTCCATTTCCAAGGGGCACCTGAAGTATGTTTTTGTTACAGATTGGCTCTACTAGATGTCAAGCTGGCTGATAAAAAAGGGCAACTGGGAGAATGTCTGCTTGGAAAAATGGATGCAATATTAACGTGGCCTTAAGGGCAAAGAAAGCCCTATTTATCTGAAGTTAAACACTTCATAGGAAAATGCTGAGCAAGGGATTTTTGAAGTTAGGTGTCCAAACCTAACTTGAGTGTTTTCTGGCCTTTAGCCAGGAAAGGTAACTGGATTTTTTAAAATGTCATTACATTTATCAGTCCTTCTATTTGGACAAGGATCTCTTATAGCTAAATAAATAAAGACTTCTTAAAAAGTAGTACTGTAGTAAATTTCTAGCAAAACTAACAGTAAACCAGGCCTTTTTATTTAAAAAAAAAAAAAATTCACATCCAGATAAGGAATAATCCTACAGAAAATAAGCAGACAAAAGGGACATCACAGGAAGAACTTGTTTGTTAAATCCTAAAGGAAAACATCAGATGATTGCCACTACACTTAATATAAGAGCTTCCATATCTCAGCTCTGAGAAAATTCTCCATCTACAAGAATAACGATCAAGAGACTTAAGACTTTTCTGACCAAATATTATACTCCCAAACAGCAGTCTTGCAGCTGTGAGCTGCAGGTAACACACAGTCAGCACAGGTCACCTACCAACAGACATGCCAGCATAGCATTGCACAGCTATTCACCTAGGACAACATTCACTACAAGAATACAAAAACTGTCACAAAGGTACAGAGGGGCTCAATTAGTCCTGTCCCAAGAAGGCATCTCAATTAGCAACTTACTCTCTAAACTACCATGGAAGATAGATGACAGGTACTTCCAGGAGGCAGCTGAACCCACCTATAGCCTAAACCCACCTGTATCATCCCCTGAAAGCGTATGCCTCTGTCTCCATTGAACTTCCAGACACCTCTAGCAACACAGAATGAATCTGGATGCAGTACTGTGGCATCTATACCAGAGGGGGGAGTTCTGAGGTGAGCACGATGCAGGACAATTAAATGCCTACACTGGGCTGTTAAGTATGTCTACATTGTGTAAGTGATAGTCTACTGTTTATTTGCTATTAACAAAATCACACAAAGTCCATCTAAAAATGTGGGTGATATATCCATCAGTTGTGCTGGAGTCTACAGATGGAACCTCAGAATCCTGAAGCTGAGCAAGAGAGACTATAAAAGCTTAAACAAAGCTTTCCATTACAGAAAAGTAGAAAAGCCTATCGTATTTCATGGAAGTCAAGACATACAACCAGGCAAATTCTATAAAATATATAAACAGAACAAAGTGAAAATGAACCAGATGTCAAAGGATTTCTGGCAATAATTTCTTCCATAATGGATAGATATGAGGGACTAATGAATCTGGCCATTAAAAAAAAAAAAAAAAAAAAAGTGTTAGCTTGTACAACAACATGAATAAATTTGAAAAGAACATAAAACTCCCACTAAGATCTATGGAACTGTATGGATGATGCAAGGTCTATTCATCTTTTCTTTTCTTTTTTTTTTTTTTTAAATGCTTATAGAATACTATATATAACAGACTAATATCAAGTTATATGGAATTCCCATGCAAGAAGCTGCCAGCCAAGCAAGCAAAAAGGCTGTAAATATCTGTCAATTGCGTAAGAGGAAAAAACCCTCTGAGAGCACAAATTTCCCTACCACCATTGCCCTGAAAAAAAAAAAAAAAACCCAACAAAAAAAACCCCAACCAACCCAGGATTATTTAAGTCTGGAAATATAAAGTTAAGATTTCATTTAAAAACAGATATTAAACCATACGTCACCTACACAAAGTCTTTTCCATTCCCTTCTTAACTTCTAACCATGCACAAAAGGTGTGTCAGATGGAGACAGTATGATGGAGCTCATTAAATGGACGTTTTATGGAAGACTTTATGTAGCTGTAAGCTACAGATATGTTAAATCTAATAATCATTTTATTTATGTTCTTTTTAGAATCAGTCAACTCTCTAGTAGCTGGTTTAATTCAGTGCCTGTGTCCTCTGTCCTGCAGCATGCTCTGAAAAAAGCCCAGTGATAATTAATTAATAAATCCAGTACTTTGTATCACCCAAACCTTCCACAACTTTTATAAGTTACAAAGTAATTAACCCTTAGCATAATGCATTAATTCAGGCATGCACAGACTAAGGATACAGTTTTATGAATGGCTTCAAAGGAATAAAGATCACAAGCCACTGAGAAGTGCAGTCCTGAGGTCCCCACCTCTGCTCCCTCCCTGTTGCACATCTCTGCTGCTTTCTTTCCATCAAAACTGACCATCTCATGGCCACACAACAAGTCGGCTCAGTTCTCTGACCCAGTCGAGAAATAACAGAAAAAAAAAGTATTAATTTTCCCCTTGATCAGTAAGCTATTCTCACCATATGGTTAGATGATCACCAGAACCCATGGCAGGAGCACATGGCATAGAAGGCAACCTACTCTGTATGTGACACTGGGGTCCTTGACCAGTGTAAGCTAATTAGAAAACTAGAGTGCATATAACTTTACAGAGGTGGGAAAGCAAGAGATAAGCCACAAGACTATGTTGTTGCTTCCTTGGCTTGCAATACTCTCAGGGGAGTACTACATGGCACACAGCTCAATTTACCTCTGCAAACAGTCTGTTTTGCAGATGCTTACATTGAAGGTACAGCTTTGCACTTGCAGGCACTTGATTTTTGGAAATATCTCCATAGTAGTTACACAGCTATGTTGACCCGATGTCACCCACTCCTTGACCATACATAGTACTAGCTTCACTGATGGGACTTTTGCCATGCCCCTTGTAAAAGATAGAATGGTTAACATTTTGGTAATCACAGCATTTACTATTTGGTGCCCTAAGGAGATAATGTTTAATGTGACATAATTTGTACCCTTTAAAGTCTTTCTGTCTCCCACTTCACCTGACAAATCCTACAATAAAACACAGCATCTAAAAATGACAGTTTTCTATCTTGAGCAAAACTTCATATGGGAATGCTACTAGATGCTTTGAGCAGTCTTTTGCTCCAGTACACAGCTATGCAATACACTAAATATTAAGATTTCTGCCTGAGAGCATCTTTTGGCTTCCCCTTATGGTGGCACCATTCACTTCATAGGCCAAAAAAATCCCATGTTTGTGGACTCGCTGGCAGCAATGGACAGTACTGATTCATCTGTTACTGAAATCTAGATTCCAGGCAGATCATCCAGGGGTTTGAGCTCACTGAAGGAGAAGTCAATCTTGAGAAGTTCAAGAACAGGTTATCAATTGAAAGGATAAAAACTTCAGAGTTCCCCTCTCAATATTTATAGGGTCAAGACTGGTGCAGCTGTATTACTGGCTGAATCAGCCCTATTCCCATGTGTAGGGAGGCTTAAGTTGGCATAAGTTGGTCTCTTCCAAGCCAGATGGCAGAAAGCAGAAGTAGGAGATGGTGTTACACATTAAAACATCTCCTTTCAGTTATTTTATTTGCTATGCTTCCTTCTGGCTCCTTAGCTTGCCAGTTATATCTGCTTTATACACAGCTGAGCTCAGTATGCCTTTAAAGAGATGACATATAAGAAATGGTGCAAATTACCTGCAGGCAAAAGGCTTTGTTCAGGAGATGCAAATGCCAATTTAGGGGGAGTTTAAGTAAAATATGCTCAAAGAGTGCTAACTTCTAAAATAAATGGATTCACATTCACCTTATTAAAAAGATATACAAATACGTGCACATATTGTATGTAATCATTCTAATGTTTTAAGTCAGCTGTTAAAAAACATACGTATTTGTGTATTGTAAATATTATTTCCAAGTTCTTTACCTAAACTATTCTGGAAGTATTCATGTTCAAGTATCCTGTTTCATTTTAACATTTGTTGCAACTTCTGAATCAAGCTCCCTAACATGTTAAGTGCAAGGTGTGACAATAGAAAAACAAACAAAACCAAACCAAAACCATGAAAAAACTTCTGCCTACTTCAGATTTTAAAGTAAACTACTTTTACACATTAAGTATTCCACGGCTTCTTTTGCTATGACATCTTTTCTCAGTATGACCCAAAATTTTCAAGTCAAATGCTTTCTCTGTTGTTGCACAGAGACAAAAGTTCCTTAGTCTCATTTGAAAGAACGAAGGCTTAATTTAATGTGCACTGATGCCCTGTGGCTTGGCATCACAGTCCATTTATTCCTGCCTCCATCTGACTTCTGGCATATATAAGATTTGTTCAAACAACTTGCCAAGTCTAACGTGAAACTGTTCCTTTTATTTTTAAATAAGCAATTCCTAAAAATAATAGGATTGTTAAATTCACCCCCCCCTTGCAATCCTTCCAGTGCTATTCATATGGCACTTCCCATAAAACAATAAAAAATCTAATCAATTTACTGTTTAAGAAAACACAAGACTGGAAAAAAATATAGTCAACTAAACTTGTCTAGTTCAGAAAAATAAAGGTTGAAAATAATTTTCAGCTTGCAGCTAACCCCTACTTCTTTTCCTAATAGAGACAGAAATAGAACAAATTAAATACAGCAGTCTTAACTTTAGGTATAGAGCGGAACACCAAACCGAGAAAACTGTCTTCAATTCCTGACCTCTTTGCTAAAAACAGTGAAGGATATAAATAGTTCCAGTTCTGACATAACACCCATCCCTGAGAAAGAGTACTGAAAAGAGAATGCCCTTCACACCCATCCTGTTAAGCAGTTAGTGTGATTTTGGTTGTTACTGGTAAGACCAGTTTGACGTTGTTACGTAAGAATGTTTGTTATACAGAGGCCTGATCAGATCTGTCACTCACAGTGAATTTATTGCAGAATATTGAGTACTGGACTATTTGAGTATACTGAGTATCTCCAGATATTTCCAGATATTTCCAGAGCTCTGCCCTTAGAACTCTACGATTAGGTGGGGTCTCAGTATTATTTTTCTGCCTAGAAAATAATGTCTGCTTCTTGAGATTTTCAGAGAAAACATGAAAAATGGTAGTTCCATGAGCCCAACTCACAAAGCAAGTAGAAATTTCCTATATGCACATAAAAAACTATCTAGTTGATTCAAGTAGCAAGATTTTTTTTTAAATGTACATGAATACTCAGTAAACAGAGACAGAATCTCCTCTACTAAAGCACATAATTAGCAACTTTCTAGCTGTGAGATGGCTGGCCAGGTTTTAATCCTCAGGAGCTGCTTCTTTTCCCTTGTATCTGCTCAGTGGCTAGACCAATACAACAGGAAGTGTGTATAGGAAGCTCTACATTCTCAAGGGTAAAGAGGGGCTCAGATATACAGGTAATATAACATCCCCAATTATTCAACTACTATGAGAAATGCAGAAAAGAACAATCTGGAAACTCAGCCACCCACCAGTGAAGTCTATGTGGGTCCTTCAAGGACTTATTAGCACTTTGATGCCTCTGTACCATTATTCCTCCAGAACTCCAGATTCCGGAGGTCTTCTTAACCATCGACATCAACCACCCTCCACAAAGCAAGTTCAGATCCATATTTCCAGCCAAGCTAATAAAATCCCCTGGAACGTGAAGCGCAGCAGAGAAACACCCAAGTGGGTCTGTAGAGCCAGCTTGGGTCCATCAGGACTTATTAGTTCAGACACTGTCTGAAAGCAGCTGCACTGCAAAGCTGGTTCTGGAAATTGCAGAGATGTGTTAACATGGCACAGCACTTGAACTAATAAACTGTTAGTGCTGAGCTGAGTCTGCTCTAGGCCAAATCTGGTGCCTATATATCCATAGCACAGTTAATCTGCAACTGAAGAAACTGCCCAAAAAGTTGACTATTTCTAGCCCAGCATGCACAGCTCTGCCCCTACCCACAGGCCCGTTTTCTGTCCTCATCACCTCCCTCCATATGACCAAACCCTCCATCAACCCTCTTCTTTGGTCATACTTTTCTGTCTGGACTATTCACATCCATATCTTAACCCTCCTCTAAATGTCCATGATAAAGCTGCACAATGTACACCAGTAACTTCCACACTTTCAGGAGTAATTTACATGGTTACCAGTCTCTCCTCAACATACCCGCTCCATCGAGAGGGACCTTGGTGTCCTGGTGGGCAGTAAGTTCCCCATGGGACAGCAATGGGCCCCTGTGGCCAGCAAGGCCAATGGTCTCCTGGGGTGCATAAAGAAGAGTGTGGCCAGCAGGTCAAGAGAGGTTCTCCTCCCCCTCTACTCTGCACTAGGGAGACCACAGCTGGAGTGTTGTGTCCAGTTCTGGGCTCCCCAGTTCAAGAGGGACAGGAAAATACTGGAGAGAGTCCAACGGAGAGCAAAGATGATTAAGGGTCTGGAACATCTCTCTTGTGAGGAAAGTCTGAGAGAAGTGGGGCTGTTCAGCCTGGAGGAGACTGAGAAGACTGACAAGGAATCTTATTAATGTTTACAAATCTCTACAGGGTGGGTGTCAAGTAGAAGGGGCCAGTCTCTTTTCAGTGGTGCCCCATGGTAGGACAAGAGGTAATGGTAGCAAGGTATCAACGCCTCACTGTGAGAGTGACAGAGCCTGGAACAGGCTGTCCAGAGAGGTTGTAGAGTCTCCTTCTCTGGAGACTTTCAAGACCCACCTGGATCTGTTTGTGTGTGGCCTGCCCTGGGTGATCCTGCTCTGGCAGGGGGTTTGGACATGATCATCTCCAGAGGTCCCTTCCAACCCCTACCATTCTATGATTTTACGATTCTGCCTTCTCCACCAGATCAACATTTTCTAACTCCTCTCCCCCCATCTTCTGGCTTCCCCCTTTGTCCTACCCTTGGTGCTTCAATCCCTAACAAAGGCACAATTATGCTTATAAAAACAAAAAGATGATTGTATTGATGCACTAAGTCGTCCTGCCATTTCTAAAGGTAAAATTTGCTGCCTCACCTAGAAGCTGCTTACAAGCCAGGCCAGATATGACTGTCTGAGGCTCTCCTTTCCCCTTCCTACTCAGACTTCCCTTGTGTGACTCTCCCATGCTAAACAGGTGAGTGTCTTAGGGTGGCAAAGGGCTGGTGAGAGCAAAGATTGTCATCGGGCTGCTGCTAAGAACAGTGAACAAGAAAAGAATGACATGGGAAAGAATAAGGGTAGGCAAAGACATTGAAGTGAAGGATGGCATGACTGGCCTGCTGACTGAACGACTGCCTCAGCACAGACAACTCAGCTCCCCCTTCACACCTTCACCCACCTCTATAATCCATGCAAAAAGCGGGCTGAGCTGTGTGGTTTCTAGCTCTGTCTTATGATGTGTAGGCATGAGATGGACACTAAGATCAAAGTTTTATAGTACCAGAAATAAAATGACAGAGTTAATCACTTGCAAGAGAAAGTGACAGAGTCCAGTCCTCCACAACAGTTCAAGAGGGCTGGGATAAGACACACCATTGGTAAAACAAGCACTCCAGCTACTTAACTCCTGACGTACCATTGGTAAAACAAGCACTCCAACTGCTTTACTCCTCTGGCCATAATCATGTTCTTTGAAATGCACGTGGGTAGTTCTACCCAAGAGAGGAGATTCCTGGTTTCTGAGCTGCTTCCAGAACATTGACATCAATATAAAAATTAAGAAATCAGAAACAAAATTGATCTCCTCAGCCATCAAACATGCGCTGAAGAGCAGAGCAGCAATTAGACATAGAATCAGAGGAGCAATTTATTTTCTATGCAGTATAACATAGTGTATAAATGTGTACTGAAACAAGGAAATTACTAATAATTTTATAACCTTCGGTACTACAGCAGACAAGTGTACTCTGCTCACTTTCTGTGGCAATTAGAAAATGAAATCTGTCTGCTTTTTCTCCGTTCCAGGTATCAACCCAATGTTGTCAGATGCTGAAGTCCAAATAAGCAAGCATCTCACCTTTCTCTTACAGGTGCTTTTTACACAGTTAAGTGTTTCTACATGTCACATAAGCAGCAAAACCACAGTCAGAGACTTGTGCAAAATTAGACTGATTAGAACGATGTAGTTACTAAGGAATCAGAGCAACACGTGCATTGTCCTTCAGAACACTAGCCACATCTTTGTCTTGTTCCAGGATGCTACCGTTGAACCTACAGCACTCTGAATGATTGTAAAATACCGATACTTAAGAAAGGAAGTTTCAGTTCTCAGTTTCACTTACTACTTTCAGTTTTATTTCTGTACTTCTAACAGACCTCATTCTTTTTCATACTAAGATATCTAGCCTCTTTGCAGAACTAGTCACCATCTCCATACAGGAACTTTTAAGATGCCATAATCAAAACAAGATGAATGGCACATATCCAAGTGGAGATGCTATTAGATCGTATAGGATGGTATATAATATCAACTTTACAAGCTGTTTGAAGAGGCACACTACCCAAGGTGAGTAGTTCAAACTAACGTTAAGTACTCGAAACCAGGACCTTAGAAAGTGCCTTTGTTACAAGAAAAGTTTTGGAGCTTCTTGCATGGCACACACCTTGTCCTGTCCTCCCACTAGGCACAGGAAAATGGCCATGAATACAAGAAGATAAATCAGCTATTTACACCTCAATGGTGTTGGGAAACTTATTAACAAATGGTATTAAACTTAAATCCAGGACCAGATTGTGTAATTATTTACACCAGCAGTTTTTATGCACATATGTAGCATAATGCCATGTGGGTAGAGGGAAGATATGGATTGCCAGATGAATAAAATTTAACATTCTCAGTGAAAAAGCTTTTTTGTTTGTTTGGTTTGGTTTTTGTCTGTTTGGGGTTTTTTGTTTGGTTGGTTTTGGGTTTGTTTGTTTTGTTTTGTATAAATCCAGCTACATCTACCTTTATTCCTAAAAGTAATCAGGTCTTTCTACCACAAATTCTGCTAAATGGACAATTCTTCTTTTTCTGAGATCCATTCAACAAAGCAGTTAAGAAATGCAAAACTTTGAAAAGTGCTAGATGTTAACTTAAAAGATCTCTTTTCTGAAAATAATCAAATAAATAATTAAAATGTTAAACACTGCCTAACATCATTAAAACTACTTCATTTCAGCAGTGCTATTCGTATGACTGGCAAGTCTCAGCACCCGTGGAGTTCTGAAATGATCAGCCACAGACATTTTTAAAAATCACTATGTGCTCAGAGATTCTACTAAAGCTTAATAAACTTTCTTACAGGTCTGGAGTACTATATAAATTCTGTCAGAGCTGTGCTGGCACAATCGGTAATACAAACTGTCTGGCTTCATGAAAGTTACAAGCTCTGGCTCCAATCCTGCAAACACTTACTGAAGAATTTAACTTACTGCACAGAACTGTCTACTCATGCATAAGTTAAGCATATTTGTAAATATTTGCACAGTATGGACATCTGTTGGCATAGCCACTCATCTGATACAAGATTCAGCTTTAAATCCTAGTCTGCAGAGTCAATATTAAAGGAATTCCTCGCTTATAAATTCATTTCTGAGGAATCAAGCATGTCAGATACCAAAGGGTAGAATTGGAAAGTTAAAATCAGAGGAAGAGAGGAATCAGTGAAATCCTAACAGTTGGTTCTGTTCTCACATAACTAGAGAAGCGTGGTTTCTTATGGACACATGTCACAAGACTGAGCTCCTTTTATTTTCAACCTCTGCTGAACTAAGCTCTCACTATACTTTTCCTTCAGTGGTGCCATTTACAGTGTTTCTCACATCATCACATTCTCAAAAAGCTCATAAAATGACTCCCTAAAGATCCTCCTTTTTATCAAGTTTGGTTGAAATGAACATCAAATGTTTTGGGTGTGGTCAGAAACAGACAAAGTAGAGCTGAAATTGCATTTCCTTAAGAAATCAAACTTTAAAAAGCACCTATGAAATTCCTCCTTAGCCTCTTAAGTGTCTTGGAGTTTGAGCACGTCCGGTTTCATTCATGCTCTTTTAACACAAATCATTTGTGGTCTGTACATTAAAAATGTTAATAACTGATACTAGACAGAAATAAATGTAATGTCAGAAAGGCATCTTCCCATTTATTCAGTGCCAAGCGAGAGAAACTGAGCCTACACAGCGTTTAAGGCCTTGTGTATATTGCATCTGCAGAGCTGCCATGTGGGGGTCTGCTTCTTTAGCCTATCGAGGAAAAGATGAGGAGATCTCACTATGGCTTAGGATTTTTGTTTTCCAAGGAGTTTGCTTTAAAGCTGAGGTCTTCGGCCTCTAAACCGTTTCCTTCCAAAAATACAGGAACGGACTGAGGCAAGGTGGGCTGCAGCAGCAGGGAGAGGACAGCGAGGCTCCATCAGGGACAGCTCCTCTCCTCGAGGGCTTGCAAAGGAAGGGGGAGCTCACCTTTGCAAAACCCTAAAGACACACACAAAATAAACCGCACGGATGCAGTGAGGGAAAAACAAGGTCCCTGGGGGGCAGGACGGAGGGTTACTCTGCAGGGCCTTGGGTAAAGGCTGTGTGTCAAAATGTCCTTACCATACCAGGGCTGGGACTGGCTGCACACGGCAGCCCAGAAACCTGCCTCAGCCATCGGAGAAAGGCACCCGCCTCCTGCCCGACAGACGGCCCAGCCCCGCCGCGATGCGGACAAGCACCGGCAGGGCCAGTCAGCGGGGCGCGGTGGAGAACGAGAGATCGGCCCGGCGGCAGAGCCGATCCCACCTCGGAGCCCCGCTGGGTTACCTGGTGCAATGAGCACCCATTGGCCAGGGTGCGCGCCCGCGGGACGCTGCTTCGCGCCGTGCATGCTCCGTACGCCCCGGCCGCCGCCCGCACTCCCGCCGCCGCTCCCGCCGCCGCCGCCGCCTCAACATGGCGGCCGGGGCGGAGCCTCACAGGGCGGCCGGCGAGGCGGGAAGAGGAGCCGCGCGCCCCGCGGCCCCGTGCGTGGCGGCAGGACGGCGCCACCCCGCGGGCGGGAGACGGGGGCGGGCGAGCGGTAGCAGGACACCGAAGGGCATGGGGCTGCGCCGCCGCTTCCCTTCCGACCCTCCCGGCTTCCCCCCCCCCCACACACGTGGAGGGAATGGTACGAACCGCGGCGGGCGGGACGGAGAGCGGCAAGACCTCGCCTACCCCCCCTCACCCCAGCGCTCTGCCGGGCGGTGGCGTGTGGAGTGGAGCGGGCAGGAGCCTTTTGGAGCTCTGCTCGCCGCTTTCGGCTGAGGAGCGGGCAGGCGGGAGGGGTTGCTTTCCCCACACGCCCTGAGGGCTGGCAGGCAGAGGTTTCCTTTGAACCTTGTCCCGTCGCAGGCCGGCAGGTGACCGCTCTGAAAGGGTCCGTACAGGGCAGACGCTCGGGCGGCCATGGCTGAGCGGTCGGTGCCTGCCACGGCCCTATGGCCGCCACGCCTTGGGCAGGAGGCAGCACCTCTGCTTTCTCTTGAGCGGGACACAGCTTTGACTAGGGGTGATAAGTTTGCTGTGAGCAACCTGCTCTAGCTGAGGCTGTCCCTGCTCTAGCTGAGGCTGTCCCTGCTCAGTGCAGGGGGGTTGGACCAGATGACCTCTAGAGGTCCCTGCCAACCCAGACATTTTTATGTTTCTATGCAAGTTTGGACCTCAAGGCAGAAATGCAGGGCTGAGGAGGTGACCGTGCAGGCGATGGAAGATCTAATGTGAGAAGAGACCAAAAGCTGGGGGTTTTGTTCAGCCTGGAGAAGGGAAAGGTCAGTGGGGATTTTAATCCACTTACATGAATACCTTATGAGGGGAGTAAAGGGGATGGAGCCGGAGTCTTCTCACTGCTGCCGGCTGGCAGGGCTTGAGGCAAAGGACGCCCACCAAAACACAGGACTTTCCATTTAAACACAAGAAAAAATGCCTTTAGTCTGCAGATGGTGGAAGGCTGGAGCAGGTTGTCCTGAGCTACTGCAGAGCCTCCATCCATGGAGATGGTAAAAACCCCACTGCACATTGCTCTGAGCTGTAGCTGGCCCAGGCCTCAGCAGAGAGCCAGACTAGACCCTCTCCAGAGGCACCTGCCAGCCTCCACTGTTCTGTGGAGGTTTGGTCCTCCAAGGCTGGACATGGGCAGAGACAGAGTCCTCTGGTAACAGTCATCCTTCCAGGTGCCCAGTACGATTCTGTAAAATAGGTCCTGTATCTACAGTTCTCACCAGGGAACCACAGTCACAAAATAACCCCCACATTTATGCGTATTTTCATACACATGTACATAAAACTGGCTTTACCAATGCAAGAATGGGTTGACAGCCACTGTCCCAGACATTTAGGAGACAAATATATGTTATCAAAAGCATTATAGATATCAATTGCAAATCTCAGATATATGAAATAAATACTCAAAACATGCTAACATCTATGCCCCATACCAGAGTAGAACTAACCAAGGCCAACATATGCAAAACAGATGAGTTGATGTGAGGCTAAAAAAAATAAAAATGCTTAAGTCTGAGCATGTACATTCATAACTGAGATTACATTCATCTAAATTTGTTTTAATTTTCCTGATTTTCCCCCCCTGCTTGAAGTAGGGGAAGATCCAAGTGCCAAAGACCACACAATACCATGTGTTTCGGAGAAATCCCCACTAAAATCACTTGCTTTCAAAGTGATTGCAATTTGCCATTGTATATGCCTGGATTGCAACATTCACTGATGAGTCTTGTCAAGCCCTCCTCAATACCTGTGTTAGTAAAGAGAGAAAGCAGCTCCCAACCATTCTGCTGGAACCTCTACAAGAGCACTGGGAGAACAGAACAGAGCTGGTCACCAGTTTGAAACCTTCCAAGAAGGAAATCCTTTCACATGGAGAAAAGGTTCCCTGTAAAGAACATTGATTTGGCCTCCAGTCCTGAAAATGACAAGAAGTCACAGGCTGTTGTACACCACTAAGCTTAACAAAGCTCTGGAGAAGCTGAAGATCCAACCCTGCAAGTGTGTCAGGGTCAAATCTAGAGGCATTACCTGCTGTTGTTCCAGACATCCTATTTTCCTCTGACTGCCACATGTGATGGAAATGCTGTAGCAAACAATGCCATACATTTACAAACCTGATTTATTAAGCTCACGTTTTTCAAAGCACTGAACCCTCCTTGTTTAGGTACCTGGTAACTAAGTTGATTTTCAGAGGTGTTAACATTAGTTGAACCAAATGGACATTACAGCTGGTTTATTTCTTTTGATTTACGAGTGTCTCCCACAATCTCTAGATGCATAATGACCCTGGGATCTATAATGTCCTTTTCCAGGAACTTTCAGATAGAAATGTTTTTCTCAGATAGTTCAAAATGCTCCAAACAGCCATTGGGCCTGAATAAGGCTCTAGAATGACATCAGTTTTGGAATAAAAATAAGATGGTTATTTATACATGTTCAGTATTTAAAACCTTATGTTGTTACTCATGCACATTTGAGATACACTATCTGTCTTTATAAACAGAGGATATACTATATCACTATAAATAAAAAATATACTAATTAGGGGTTTCTGTCAGAAGCTGATGATACTTAAATCTTATTTGCTTAAGAATTAAATACTTTCCCTCCAGACTTGCCAACACTTTTAAACCTTAGTGGTATCTCCAGGAAAGAAAAAGCTGAAGTTTAAAACACTGAACTGATCTGAACTGCTGTGGTAATATCTTTGTAAATGCTCAAATCTTAATTTTACACACATTGTGTATTCTCATTTGGGTCCATATGACTCACCACGTCCAGAAAGCTAAATACATGCAGTGTGGGACTGCATCCTACCTGAGGACAATCACTGCAGACATGTCAGCCATTTGATGTGTATTCAGACTTCACCTGCACGCTGTCAACTCATTCATTCATTCATTTCTGCGAGGGCTGCTTCTTGTAATCCAAATGTCTGTGCAAATGCACGTGTCCCTTCTGCCAAACCGAGATGACTTGCTTTCTGCTGCCAAAGAAATGCTACCTTTCATAGAATCATAGAACCATAGAAATGTCTGGGTTGGAAGGGGCATCTAGAAGTCATCTAGCCCAACCCCCCTGCTGAGAGCAGGGACAGCCTCAGCTAGAGCAGGTTGCTCAGAGCTCTGTCAAGCCCCACCTTGAATGTCTCCAGGGATGGGGCCTCAACCACCT
>JANHGN010009949.1:0-43883 GCA_024605025.1 Megaceryle maxima
TCAACTGTTTCAACTTGCAAATGAGTTTAATTTATGCAGAGTGCAGAAGTTTAATTCTTTCAAAATCTGATATGGCAAAACAGGATATTTTAGGTAACAAACAAAATAAAACGTATTTGGCCCAGGACAGGAAGGATCCTGTCCTCCCTCACCCCACCCAAGGCAGGGTCTGAGGAGCCTGTAGTGGGTGATGGGTTCCATGGTGGGTGACGGCACCCATGGTTCCTCTTGGGGGCCATGTCCCTTCTCTCTTGGTTCTGTGTGTGGTGGGGACAGCAGCCCATGGGCTGGGGGGCTCAGGGAGGGACACACAATGGCTCATACCTGCAGCCCTGGCTTTGTGTCCTCAGCCCTATGCAGTGGAGGGACAGATCAGCCCCCAGAGCAACGTGGACTTCGACCACAGCCTGAGGCAGAGGTAGGATAGGAGGTCTGGGGTGCCCAGAGCTGCTGGGGGCTTGCCTTGGCAAGCAATGCTGCCTGTCCTGCCTGTGCTGCCTGTCCTGCCAGCAGCCGCAGGGAGCTCCCTCCCAGTGTGGTCTTTCAAGACAAGACCTGAAGCAATGGTCAGGGGAACCTCCCTGACCTGAGGACACCCCTGGGAGATGGGCATGCTGCTTCTTCGGGGAGCATAGGATGAGATGTCCATCTATCTGACCCACACCGCTCTCTCTCCCTGGCAGCAATCCCGCCTGGGGCCTTCGGGATACGGCGCTGCTGCGGCAGCTGGCTGAGGTCAATGGGCTGCGCCTGGAGAGAATGGTAGGTGCTGGGGTCTGCCGGGGGTGGGGGGGACGTGGTTCCTGCACTCGTGGGGACTCCCCTGACTCCCAGCTCTGTGCTTCCAGGTGGACATGCCGGCCAACAACAAGAGTCTCATCTTCCGCAAGCAGTAACCTGCCCCACCAGAATTTCCCAGCACCTTCTGTATCTTCATGTTGTCTCTTGGCATGGCTGCTCCCCCATCGATGCCTCCTTGAGGGGTCACAGCATCCCCATGCCAGTGCCAGCTGGGGCTGGGGACAGTGCCTCACTTGCCCCAGTTAGAGCTGGACTTGGCTGGGGGGGTGTGTGGTCATCTCTGGAGTGCTTCAGCCTGGTCCAGAGAAGCCACTGAAGCTGCCACAGGGGGTATGGGCATGGAGGGGTGTACAGCACCCCCAGGCACAGGGGGCACATCTTGCTTGGTGCCAATTTCCCTGGAGGATGCTGCTGCCAATGGTGGGAGGATGCATCCCCCTTCCCCTCTCCCCAGGACTGTGCTGCTGCTCCCCTCAATAAACTCCAGAGATTTGTTCCCCCACCCCCAGCAGCTCCCTGATATTTTCAGCACTGACACTGGGAGAAGGCATCCCTAACAAACCCCTCAGCACCAGTGAGGGGTCAGATTCTGCACCAGGAGCAGCCGTGGGTTCTACACTGGGGCAGAGGCTTTGGTGTGGAGGGAAGGTTTTTATGGGGGGGGGGGGGTCCTGGCAGAACCTCCCACCCCTCTGCAACCCAATCCAGTCCTTTATTGCTGCTGATTGGGCTGGGGGTGTACATGGGGGGAGGGCATGCAGCAGATAAATTACATGGGAGGTGGAAGCTGGGCTGGGGCTCAGCATGGGCCTGGGGGCGCTACTCAATGGTGGTAACCCCTGGATACAAACAGTGGTGGAGGGGCTTCCCCAGGATGCCCCCCTCCATGGTGGGTTTGCGGCCCCCATGGTGTTGGCATGTCCCAGCTATCCTCTAGTCCTGGAAGCGATTCAGGAGGTCACATGTCTTCTTCTCCATCAGCTCATAGATCTTCTTCACCCGTTTGTCATTGGCCGCCCGGACATAGCTGCTGGGGTCCAGTGTGGCCATGCCATCATGCACCTCACCCATGATGATGAGTGGCCCGTCTTCTGCTGTCATGTTGGGGCAGGGACAGCTCCAGTCCATGTCAGTTAAGGTCACCTCCAGATACTTGATGTTGAAGAACTTGAGGCCCATCTTCTCATCCTTGAGGACCTCCTCGAGTGCGAAGCGGGCAATACCAGAGTCCTGGTCCTCCACGATCTCCATCAGCCGGCCCACGATGGCGAAGTCGCTGCGGCAGAGGCTCAGCACCATCTTGCTCTTCAGGCGGCAGGCCTTGCACTGCAGGCTCTTGGGGAAGGGGCAGACGTCCTCACACGTCTCCTTGCTCTCGAAGTTGTTGGTGTTGCCCTCACAACCGCCGTAGACGAAGGAGTGGCACTGCTTCAGCAGGTGGTTGTATGCCCAGCGAGGCTCCCAGTTCTGGCAGGGACCCTGCACCATGGGCAGCAGGCAGGTGGGGCGGGCGCTGCCCAGGCAGGCAGCCCGGCACTCCTCGTAGGTCTCAAAATGGTTCCTGTTGGCCCCACAGCCCCCATAGCGGAAGGTGAGGCAGGAGCCCTGCTTGGCATCAAAGTGCCAGCGCACCTCCAGAGCCTCGCACCGCCGCCGGTCTGGCTCCTTCAGGCACTCAGCGCTGGGGAAGGGCTGGGGGCTGCCAGCCCGCGGGGTCCCCCCTGGCTCCCGCCTGACCACCGACAGTGGGAAGTCAGCGCGGAGCAGCCCAGCGGCATTCCTGGCTGTGCAAGTGTAGATGCCGGCATCCTCGTGGCGGGCATTGTAGATGACCAGCTGGCCAATGTTGGTGACCACCACGTTGCCATACATCTGGTCCGGCCGCATGATGAAGTTCTCTTCGCGCTCGCTCTGCTTCTCCCAGGTGATGTCTGGCCGCGGGCGCCCGCTGACATCGCAGCGAAAGCTGACGGTGCCACCGGCACGCACCGACTGGTGGAAGGGGTTGCTGTAGAGGGCGGGGGGCACCGGCACCTCGGGGCCGGCCCCCGGCGTGGGGCGTGCCGTCGTCTCCTGTGGCACAGGGCTGGTGTCGGGCCAGGTGAAGATGTGCTTGCAGGGGACGGTGGTGAGGCGGGTGCCGCGCAGGCACGCTTCAGCATCCATGTAGCACTTGTTGTAGTAGGTGAGGCCGTCAGAGGCACAGGTGAAGTTGGGCTCCTTCTCGCAGCGGTCCTTGCACTTGCAGACGGGCTGTCCATCCCAGATGTCACAGTCGGAGCCCTGCTGCGCGCACACGAAGCTTTCGCATGAGGCTGCTGGCGCCAGCGCCAGTGCTGGGAGGCTGCCGTCGGCGAAACGGGCGGCCACACAGCTCCGCAGCCCGCACACGTTGGTGCAGCATTTCTCGAAGCCTTCACAGTCCTGGCCAGGGTGGGGAGAGGAGATTGGGGTGGGGGTATGTGGAGGTCACTGCCGTGCCATGGCTGTGGGTGCTGGTCCCACCTGTTGCGGGACTTTTGGGTGGGCAGGTGTCCCTCGTGCAGCCCTGTGCACCCTCAGCATCACTGGGCTCTGACTGAGACTCAAAGCTTCCTGGCACAGCTGCCCTGGCCCCAGTGCACCCTCAGCCCACCAAGACCCCTCCCAGGATGCTTAGAGGTGCACTGCAGTGACAGTGGTCCCCTTTCCCCCCAACAGACAGCATCTCACCCCTCTTAGCTTTTGCTGGCTGAGAGGAGGGAGAACTCATCATGTGGATGAATTGCAGAGGATTCCCCCTCTGGGTCCAGGAGGCCCTAACCAGGGTGAAGGTGCTGGTGCCCCTGCTCACTGATGTGGAGCCCAGAGCTGGGACTCTGGGATGGGCAGTCTGGTCCATGGGTGGGCTACTGCTCTCAGAGAATAAAAGGTGTTGGGGGTTGGGGGGCTCTGTGCACTGTCTGATGGAAGTCCCTGTGCCAATCCTCCCAGCTGTGTGGGAGCATCCTGGAGGTGCACAGAAGGGTTGCCCTTGTCACAGGGCATGACTCAAGTGGAGGACATGGGGGGGGAAAGGGGGTGGGCAACAAGCAGTTTCTTTGCCCCCTGGGGTGGCCAGGGAGCAGATCTCAGGGTACCCCTCATGCCAGCCAACAGCAGGGGCTCAGGGGGTGCAGTTGCAGTTGGGCCAAGCCCACTGCACCAACTCACCAACTGAACCAGCTGTGTCAATGGGCATAGGACCCATACCCCAAAGCATTTCCCTGGGGGACCTGGAGATATCCCCCCATCCCAATTCCAACCCCATCCCCAACTCTCCCAGCCCCACAGTCCCCACTCACCTGGTCAGCCTGGCACTCCCGCTCGCAGGTGCTCTGCGCGTCCACCCACAGGTTGGGGTTCAGCTGGTTGGGGCAGACCCCCAGGTGCCTCATCCTGCCCGGCTGCAGGCTCAGCCCGGCCGCCGCGGCCAGTAAGGGCAGGAGCAGCGCAACGCCCATGGGGACCCGCTGCTGCCCACCCGCTCGCCGGCCCCGGCCCGGGTGGCCGAAATTCCTGCGAGGAGGCATCTGGCCACCCCGCGCCGCCGGCCTGACTCGCTGACGAGGGCTCGGGACAAATCACATTCAGGATAGAGGGGATGAGGGAGAAGGCGGGCGGGAGGGGGGACAAAGAGGAGGAGGAGAGGACCAAACCTCTGCCCTTCAGCACGCCCAGAGCCTGCCGGACCACCGGCGATGTCTCCCACCACCTCCATCCATCGCCGCCGCTCGGCTCTCGGCGTGCCGGGGACACGGCGGCCGCGGCGTCCCTCGGCAAGGGGGGCTCAGTCCATCCCCGGCTCCCCGCGACGCGGTGAGCGGGGCGAGTGGGGTGGAAGGGGAGGACGGGAAGGTTGTAATCTGAATCCCCTCCCTTCCCACTGATGTTTCTGGGTGTTTGGAATGGGAAAGGCGCTGACCTCAGCCTCTAACCCCGGCGAGCCCAGCGATCGGCTGGGCAAACACGAAGGGGAGATCAAAGGCAGAATGCGGAAAGTCTCCAAAGAGGGAGAGTGAAGGGGGGGGTACACACAAAAAAAACCCGCCCGGCCCACGGAGCTGAATTCCTGCAGGCTGAGAAAACAGCCAGAGCCTGTGGCCCGCTCGGACAGGGCCACCAGCGGGGAGACGCACGGAGCCCGCGCAGCGGGGCAGCGGGGAGAGGACTGGCCTGGGAGCCCCTCACACCTCACTCGGCTTCTGGGCATCCACCGGCACCCCGAGCAAAGGTAGCTCTGCGCCCAGGAGCAGGGTACCAGCCCCGGCACGTGTCCGTCCACCCCGCTCATCCCCGCTCGCCAGACGGCATCCTGAGAATGCCGCCTGGCGCTGCCCGGCACGGGACCCCGGCTGGTCCTGCGGGGTGGGTGCCCACCCAGCCGCCCTGGAGCTGCTCACCCAGCCCGGTGGCTCCCAGCCCTCCCTCCTCGCTGATTTATGGCCAGGCTGCCTTTCCCTGAGCTGGAAGGCAGCGCCTGGCCGTGCCAGACCCCGGCGGGGCTGCTCCGGCACGCTGTGCCTGGGCTTCAATCGGGCCGCTGCCTCCCCGAGCACGTCCCGCAGCCGGCGCTAAACTGGCAGGAGCCGGCCCTGGCTCCCCGGCCAGATTCCCCTAATCCCCACTGGAGACTGACCTGCAGCAGGAACGTCTCCCGGCGTTTGGGGAGCGTTAACTCTTCCGGCACTGGCGAGACCCGTAATTCATCCCTCCCAGCGCAAAAAGGGTTCTGCAGCTCCTGAGAAGCAACAAACTCACCCGTGGGGGTTTTGTCCCGGGGGGCAGCTCAGCACCTCCAGCCTCCTTCCTCAGGGCTGCAGACGGGGGGTTAGGCGGTGGGTGAAGGGGGCAAAAAAGGAGTGGACCCTTTTCTTGATGTTTGCACCCCAGGGCTGTTTTCGCATGTAATGGTGCCCATCTGCAGCTCCTGAGGGGAGACCCCTGCACTGGACCAGGTGTCCTGGAGGGACCCTCAACACCAGCTACACTGGCACGAGCAGGATACAGCCACTGTGCCCCGGCACGCTGACCTCCAGATGGTGCCTCTGACACAGCACCGCAACCTCCAACCGCTGCTGCTGACCGAGAGGCCATCAGGGCTGGTGAATGGGCACCGTGCCGGGGCTCACCCAAAATCCCACAGGCCCAACATCAGCTTGCCACGACCGTGTGTCTCGTGGAGCGCGTCCCATGGCTGTGCCCATCATTCCTGGTGTCATGGCCAAGCAGTTGCCCAAGGGTCCAGCTGGCCCTGGATGTGGAGGTGAAGTTAAGCTGCCCTGGGACACTTGTGGGGAAGCTGATGAAATGTTTTGCAAACACTGAATTGCATCAGGATAGCCTGGTCTAGGAGCTGCTAGGGCTGTACTCTGCCTGCTCCAGCAGCCTGGAACCCCCTGTACCCACCCAGCCAAGTCCAGACACTGGCTGCTGGTGGCAGCATTACATAAAGAGATACTCGACCCTCAAAGTCACTTCACTCTGGCCGCGGGGGAGGCTGCCCTGGCACCTTGCTCCCTGAGGGTGCAGCCCAGGATCCTTCCAAGGGTTGGGATGGGGAAGGGAAGGGGAGGGGAAGAAGCACCTGGAGCCCAGCTCTCACCTGTCCCCACACTGGGCTCCACCTGGTCACAGCCACATGGTCTAAGAAGATGCCAGTGCTGAGGTTTGAGTCAGCTCCTTCCCCAGTGGTCCCTCTATGAAGATGAAAGAGCAGACCAAGAGCTGGCCCATGTTTCACACCAGAGCCCAAGACACCTCATCCCTGTGCCACTATGATCCAAAGTGGTGAGACTGGGACAAGCACCTGCTGGGAATCTTTGCCTCATCAGCGTGAGGCTGGCTGGAGGGATGCTGGATGCCATGTGGGTGTGGTTGAAAAATTCAGCTCCCACTGACATGAGACCCTCACCCATGCCTGGGGACCCCCATGGAGCCTGTTCTAGTTCTTCTTCACCAGAAGATGAAAGAAAAAGTGACTTTCCCCACCCTGGACCTCACCCAGGGTAGCCTTTCACCATCTAAAGGCTTAAAGTAGCTGTTAACTTCAGTCTCTTGCAAACTGTTCACCTCCATGCATTCAGGCACCCACCACACACCAAAACAGGAACTTTTTAGGGTCACTTTCAATGATCCCAGACATGGATGTGAGTTTTATAGCTCACCTTCTCCCCTTGAGACAAGGGAGCTCAGCACCCTGTCCTGGAAGGAAGGGCTCGGCACGATGTCCCCCCTGCCTCAGGTGGCACCCAGGGAGTGCTCCTACCCTGTTGCTGCACCCATGGGTAGAGGCATCCTCATTTTCAAGCATCATGGGTGCAGTCAAAGGAAGGTCATCCTTTCTCCGCAGCCTGCATGGTCCAATCCCCCAAGGGACAGCAGGACCAACCCAAGATACACTTGAATGGGGAAAGAAGTACACTCAAATAGGAAGGACCTGAACCAGACCCATGCAACCTGCTCCCTCCTCTTTCTCTACAGAGCAAGGACCCCTAAAGCTCTCCCAGACTCTCCGATGTTCTGTCCGTGCAGTGTTTTCTTGTCCCACTCCTCCAGAGAAGACACAGCTTGCAGCCCAGGCTGTCCCTGCTACTCCAGTGTAATGGGCTCCGTCTGTCCCCTCCCCACCTGAAACCACACACAGCCTTTGTTTCAGCTCTGCTGGACACAGGGAACAGACACAGAACTCCCCTGAAAAGGAAAAAAAAAATAAATTCTCCATGACTCTTCCCTGACCAGGCTTTCACCTTAGCTCCAGGGTTTTCCAGGCTGCAGACACTATCTCATTTCCCTCCTGCCCCCTCCCAGCCCCAGCAATTACTACTTAAGCTGTTAAAACAAGCGTGGCCAGTCTGGTACGAAGTGGAAAATCTGATCCTGGAGAAGTGAGCAGGCAGGGGAAAAGGGAGGTCACAGGGAGGTGGGCTGGGAGAGGAAAAAAAAAGATCAGGCAACAAGAACCCCAGGAGCAAACCCTCCTTCTTCAGGGATTCTAGCCTCCAAATGCCAACCCCAGTGACAGCCTGATGGAGGCAGGGGCTCCAAGCTCCCTCTGACATCTCCATCTCATTCATTTTTACCCCAAGCTGAGCTTGTTTTAGGCTTGTCAGGGTGGATGAACACTGCTGCAGCACTTGGCTTTCCCTCCCCAGGATCGCCCAGACCCAAAGAGGCAATTTAAGGCTTTGACTGTACTTGTGAAACCTGTTCCCATCTGCCAGGGACTGCACCCAACCCCACAGCCACTTACGATTAAGAAAGCATTGCAGAAGAGTCTGTGTTTTCTTTAAGCTCCACTACCCCAAAATCAGCAATTCTGTGAGAATTAAGCAGAGGTTTAGCTTCTGCATGTATGTAATAGGGGGAAAAAAAAAAATCACCAGAGCCAGGAAACATAACTTCTAAGATTTCCCAGAAAACGTAACAGGAGTTATTTTGTGGAGGCCCTGGAAGTGGCAATACACACCTGCATCACAAGCAGCCCCCAAGCCCAGTTTTGATCAACACTACCAACATGTCCCTTCAACCTCATCCCAGCCCCTGTGAAAATCAATGCAACTTGTGTGCCTTTCCAGGGGTGGTTCAAAACACACACCAAAAAAAAAAAAAAAAAAAAAGACTTTAATTTATACAAAACAAACCCACGTAAAATCAGTTGAACAACATTGACTGTACAAAGGAATAAAAAAATAAAAGGATAGTCCAAAAAAAAAAAACCAAACAAAACAAACCCAAACAATTCAGGAATGGTAGAAGTGTTGGAGAGCAGCTAGAGACTAGTGTTGACATCAGATGCAAGAATCTTTTCTTTTTAAATAAAAAACAAAACAAAACAAAACAAACAACTTTTTTTGCTGAGCAATCACTCCAGGTCAATCTTTCATCCTCCATACAAACAGGATCTGCTCAAGACCTTATAGGGTGAAAAAAAAAAACCAAACCCAAACCCCAAACAACAGCAGGGAGAAAGGTGCAGGGAGGTGTCACATGTGGCAAAGCCAAACCAAGCAGAGGTACACAAAGTTTTTCAAGACATGCAGCAGCTTTGTGATTTTCAGAAAGGAAACCTTCATCCCTCTTCTCTCTGGTGCCCAGGAGCAGCCTGGGGAGGGGGCCCCAAAGTGCCCGGGTGGTGTTTTCCAGGAGAAGTTGCCTTTTGTGGTGCCGATCACCTGCTGGCAGTATATCCCCAGGGTGCTGAGCCAGCGATTGTCTTCTGCTGTGTGTTAAGTGATGGGAAACAGGTGCCGGCCATCCCAGACAGGTTCTCAAAATCCCTTGGCCTTCGCGCCACCGCGCCAAGCTCGGCTGCAGCTTTGCTCTTGAGCCAAACCACCACTACAAAGGATTCTTCTCCCCCCTCCTCCATCTGCCAGGGGTTTAATTCTCTCCTCGCTCATTTGAGCTGGGCAATAAAGCACGCAAGAGATGAGCCAAGAGACCTACCCCTGAATTGCACTGTGTTCTGTGGAGCGGGGAGGGGGATGGCTCCTCCACCTCCCAGGTCGGCTCAGGAGCACAGGCAAGGAGATGTCCCCTGTGGAGGGACGTCCCCCTGCACGCCGTCTGTACAAAGCGGGTCTGTCGGCCGCACAGGAGCTGCTGCGGCTTCATTCTGCCCATGCAATGCAACAAGCTGCTCTGGAAGAGGGGGGAGAGGAGCAAGCCCAGGCCTCGAGGAGTTGCTAACACCTGGAGGAAGATGGCAGCACTACACTGGCTGGTCTACTCACTGAGAAGACTGGCCTGGCACAAGGAAAACCAGTTCACTTTCTACCACACTGCTCACAATCTACACGTCCTAGCCACCTAGGAGAATCTGTCAACCTAGCTTAGTCCCACTGCCAAGTCCTGTTTAGTTTTTGTAGTAAGGGCTGGGCCTTATTTCTAAGTTTCCAGGTGAAGTTCCAGTACAGATCAGCCATGGGACAAAGCTGGGGGAGCACATGCCCTTGATTTACACAAGATCATCTTCCACAGCACGTGCACCTCTCAAGCTCTTGCCACTAAGCACACGCACCCCTCTCAAATCCAGGTGTGGTCCTACAGAGCTAAGCACTTCACTTTCCTGATTTCCTGGCACTGTCATAAAAGCCAAGCATGTTCACCATGATGGGGTCTGGGGGCTGCTGTTTCCCAACGCAAACCTCTTTCACCTTCCCAGTCCCTGGCTCCTTCATGCTCCAGTGGGAAAAGCTGCTTCTGTCCTTTCCCCACTTTCATCCAGGAGGAGCTGTGGTGATGCCAACTGGGGCAGAGTGTCTTTGGAAAAAAAAAGCAAGCAGCAGCCAGGATTTGGGGGCTGTTGCACAGGGCAGTGTTGGGGATGGAGGGCTCTGGAAGTGACAGCTGAGGTTTTGCAGCAAAAAGGGACAGAATTCAGTGGTTTTTATTTTGCTTCCAACCCTCTGCTCCTCAGCCCCTGATCAGCTGCACATCGGAAGGTGCAAAGCCAGCGAGGCATCGGTCTGGCCACAGAGCTGTCTCCTTGTCCTGCCCGCTGAAAACAAACCCCAGGTCCTGGCCTCTCCTCTCTGCCCCTCCATTCACTTACAGCCCAGCCTGCCTTCGGTACTCAAGTTTTAGGGAATGATGGGAATAAAGCAGCTGGGGGTACGCTACAGACGAATCGTTCTTTCCGCCTGCATACGCAGCATTTATAAAAACCCAGCACAGGCCCGGGCGGCGATTGGAAGTCTCTTAAAGCATCTGTATATTTTCAATGGAAAATCCTCCACTCCTCCCCCTTTGCTGACACTGGCAAAGTTAACCCAGTGCTTGTATTTACATGGCTGCATAAAATTTTCCCTGACTGCTTTCTTAAAAACTTAAAAAACAAGTGATATATATATAATATTTACATAAATAAATGAAGGCAGCAAGCAGACCGCTCCTCCCCTTTTCTAATTGGCCAAGTCTTGACTTTTTTTTTTCCTCTCTGATTTTTCTGTTGTTGTTGGTTTTTGGTTTTTTTTGGCAACAGCAGGTTAACATCCAGGTGAACACTGTCACTAGTCCACTGTCCCCATTTCTTTTTTTTCCTACATCCAATGATCACTATTGCACCAGCAATCTGCTCAGGAGTCCAAGAGTTAAAAGAGTTGCAGCACAGACTCTCCTTGCCTATTCCCTTAATCCTCTCAATCTTCCATTAAATCCATTTCTCCATTGAGACTGGATGAGCCTTTTTCCCCCCACCCCTTCCCCCCGCCCCAACCCAGCAGCTGCTGAATTTTCCACCCCAGGCTGAGAGGCAAAGCCCAAAGCATTCTCGGAGGGTCACTTGGCAGAGTCCTCTCCCCGCCAGCGCCGCGAGATCCATCCGGCACCACGCTTCCTATGCCAAGCCAAAACGTGAGCACATTCCTAACGCTTGTGCGTGCCATCAGAAAAGCGACCGCGGCCCATCCGAAAGGATCCAGTCGAAAAGGGTTAAGTGTGCAAACAGCTGTACATCGGTGGGTGGGTGTGGATACGTTAGAAGCTCACGGCACATCCATCCTGCTAAGAGATCTTGCAGTTGTTGCGTGAGCAGTTCTGTGGGGGGCTCTGGGGCGGACGAATTGATTTGGATCTCTTCAAGCTGTTACCTTTGCTGCTGCTCCCACCCCCGCTGCTGGCCAAGGAATATGACCGGCCATGCATCATCACTGCATTCATCCCGTTGGCCATCGAGAAGGATTTCAGGTGACTCTTGATGGTGACAGGCAATGGCAGCTTGTCAATGAGGTGGACTGGGGTGCAGGAAACGATGGCTCGGCAGCACAGGTCCTGTAAGCTGAACACTGGTGGGAGGAAAGACCGGACAGTCAAGGGCCAAGAGATTTCAAGGGCTGCCTTCTCCCCACAACTATTCTTTATGCTGAGCAGCTCCTGCTCCTTCAGAGAGACACACTAAGAGTGACTGCTTAGGAGCCTTGAACTGGGAGCAGACAGCAGGACAAAAGCTTGGGAAACCCCAGGTAAGTTCTGCTGTTGGAGGTCAGGGTTTTGCAAGACATCAGGTTTGGTGTCAACACAGGGCTCAGGCAGTGCTACCTCTCCTCTCCACACACAGCCCGGGGCAGACAGCAACTTGCTCACATTCCTATCAGACACTTTGTTTCTCAGGCCAGTCTTGGACAACCAGAAGGACATGCCCAGGAAAGGAGGCAACAAGGTCAGCAGCAAGCCCCAAAACAGGTTAGTCCCACTTGGGACCTGCTCAGGGAGCAGCAGCCACAGGGGTGGCTCTCGGCAGAGCACCTGCAGCAACAGAGGCCCCACCAAGCCAGGAGAAGACTCTGCCTGTCAGGCTTCCGAGAGTCCTCTTAGTTCAGGGTACATCATGTGAGCCTGCTTTGTCTCCTTGGAGGCGATTTCCCAGCAAGCGGCCACACGAGGGCACACGTTCACCTCCAGCCTGCCCCGAAACCGCGCTGCTGCTCCCCGTTCCAGTACGGGCAGTGCCCGTTCCAAGGCAGGCAGCAGTTACAAGCCCTGCCGCTGGAAGAAGTTTGGGAGAGCTCTGCCAGTACAGCCCCATGTCCCTGTGCAAGCTGGAGACGGTGTCAGGGCACAGAGGCTGAGGGCAGGAGCTCAGACAGGCAATTTGGTGACTGGTGCTGGCAAACAGGATCTTCCCACCTTTATGAGCAGGAGCTGAGGATCCCTATGAAGGCAGGACTGCAACTCTGCTGCTCAGACCACCAGTGGGACACACCACTACCTCCAGCAAGGAACATGGGACCTGAGACTATTTTGCTTCAAACGCAAGTGGCAGAGGTGTAACGTGAAGCCCACTCGCGGTTTGCCACGCTGCAGCACGTGTGCCTGGACACGAGGAACAGCCCAGCCCACTGCTGCACACCACCAGCAGGGCTGTGATTTAGACCCTTTCAGCTCCCTGGGCTCACTTTGCTTCCCTGTCTCTCCAAAACAGGAGGCTTAGGCAAGCATAAGGACAGAGATGCTTATGCTTGGATTCATCCCACACAGACAGTTGAAGTACTTCCAAGTTGTGAACTTAATTGCCCTCAGCCTCATCCAGGATAAGTTGAAAGGTGCAGTGTAGGCAGCTGCTTGTGGCTCAGCTTCAGCTTGTCTCACCCAAGGCATTTCTTCATGTCAGGTGCTTTCAGATCCCCCAGTTATGAACAAACACACCTCCCACCAAGGCAGTCAGTCCCATCCCTCCATTTAAGCCCAGCCAGCTCCCCTGTCTTCCCCACCCAGGGCATCACCCTCACTACTGACCTCTGTTGGGTCTCCAGATCTTCTCCATGCCGTGCCGCATGAGGACAATACGGGACAGCTCCGTGAAGGACTCTATGACGTTGAAGTTGCACAGGGGGCTGACCTCAAAAAACGTCATGCAGTTCTTCTCTGCGTAAGCCCGAGCCTGCTCCGTTGGCACCTGCCGCTTGAAGGCAAGGTGAAGCCTGTTCCCCACCAGGATCCGAGGGACACCTGGGGCATGCTTAAAAAAGGAAAGAAGTGGAGAAATCATGGCTTGTCCTTAGCAAGGGCAACCAGCCCCCAGTGTTCTGCAGTAGCAGTGAAGGGCAATGCAACAGGAACCGCTCTGTGACTGAGGGGCTGCCAAGCTGTACTACAGGGTGAGGAAGGCTAATTTATTCCCTCCATGGTCCACTTTAGAGGCAACCTTCATACCTTTCTTGCCCATTCCCAAGGCCCTTCCTTCTACTCTGGATTTATACAGAGGTGGAGGGCAGACACTCAGCTCCTTGCTTTGCTTCTTAGCAGACTGTCATCATCTCTTCTCCACAGCAGAGCTATTCTTGTCCCCATATAAGGGGTGGCACTTCAGGTGATACCTCCCTAGAATTTTTCTATAGACCATTACATATAATGATTCAGGTTAGAAAAGACCTTTACAATCAAGGCCAACCCTTAACCCAGCACTGCCAGGTCACCACTAAACCATGTCCCTCAGGACCATCTCTACAGCTTTGAAACCCCTCCAGGGATGGGGACTCCACCACTGCCCTGGGCAGCCTGGGCCAGCCCTTGACAACCCTCAAGGGGAAGAAATTGTTACTCGTGTCCAACTTAAACCTCCCCTGGTGCAACTTGTGTTCTATCATTCAACTTACCTCATCTATTTCCTTTATCCACCGGTCTATCCCATCAAAGGACCAGCGATTAGTGATGTCATACACCAAAAGAATTCCCTGGTGGAAGAAAACCAGGAGCAATCAGGAAGTTTCACAGTAGACAAAGTGAAAGGGAAACACATTGGAAATACCACCTCCACATGCAGAAACCAAAAGGCTAAGGGACAATACATTGCTCCAGCAGCACTGTGGGTGTGCTCATTAGAGCAAAAATTGAGACAACAGGTCTGTACTAGCTCAGTACCAGGGACTTCAAGGTTACTTTGCAATTGCAGATGCCCTGAATTGGGAACTATAGAGAAACAGCTGATCTTGTGCTTCGAGAGCAGACAGCTCAGCTGGGAACATGGTGACGGCTGAAAGGGAACCCCACCAGTGGCCAAGGGCAAGCCAAACCATCCTGAGCTAGACTCCAGGATAACAGCTCACACAGCAGCAAGCTCAGCAGAATCGGCTTGCTCTGAATCAGGGATGTCCTCCGGGAACAGCCATCCCTATGGCAAGTCCCCAGTGAAAGCAAAAGAGATCCTCAGATGACAAAGGGAAGTCTCAGCTGGCAGCCTAGTCCTCCCTAGGAGATAGAGCACAGTGAAAGAGGGAGCTGACAAACTGCCCAGCATCTGTCCTGGTACAAGTCAGAGACCATAAAGCACCTTCATGTACCAGTGGAGTTACTCCTTTATTCATTGAAATGGAAGATCCATTACAGAATTGTTTTAGTTGGAAGAGACTTTTAAGATCATAGAGTCCAACCATTAACCCAGCACTGCCAGGTCACCACTAAATCATGTCCCTCAGCACCACATCTCCACAGCTCTGAAACCCCTCTAGGGATGGGGACTCCACCACTGCCCTGGGCACCCTGGGCCAGCACTCTACAGTCCTTCCTATGAAGAGATTTTTCACGTTTACCTCAAATTTATGAAAAAAAATAATCAGCAGCACGAGATCTGGAGTACACAGGAATGATAAATGCCAGGCCATCTGAGCCACAGAGGCACCTGAATCCTCATAATAAAGTTGTTTCTTGAGCTGTGACTGGAAGTGCTCCCCCCCACTTGGAAGAGCAGCATTTCTCTGAGTGCAGGGGTTGTGCCTCGGTGTTTTCCTTTCTCACAGCTCTTTCAAAATAAACAGCTCTCTCAAAGCTTGCCCAATTTTCTAAGTTTTAAGAATTTGGGTAAGAATAATTCTGATTTTTGAGCTTTATCCCCAGTCCCATTGCACAGCTCTGCCACCCTGGGCAAAGTTTGCAGTTTCTGTCCTTGCTGGCCCTCCAACATCTACCCATCTGCGTTTGTACTATTTGCAGAAAGCCTCAAATGAACAAAATAAAAACAAACAAAAGGGCAGAGGGTGCAAAAGGTGCTGTTCCGAGGGACCTGACAATGAGTTTTCATAAGTGCAGAAATATTTTGCGGTATCATTTCTAGAACAATCAAAAACCTTCATACTCAAAAAGAACTGGAGGTTGTTTTTGTTTTGGAGGAGAAAGACAGATTTTCCTGGGTTTGGATAGGAAAAAACAAGGAAGTAATGATTTTCCATAATTAAAAAAATTCCACAAACCCAAAGATACTGCCTTTTCACAAATCCAATCAAGAAATATCTACTACCAGGATATATCACATTTTAAGTACATTTTGAAAAAGAAAAAAAGAGACACTGAGCTTTCTTTTAATTTTTGTTATATTTCTTTTGACTCTGAGCTTTCAAGGCTGCACCTGTGAATGAATGAGAGTTGGGAAATAATAAAGCAAAAAGTTGATGACCCCTTTTCAGGACAAGCTGTCAGTGAGTTAAAGAAAGTCTACTTATTTTATTTCTGGATTGACAAATTCCTTTAGCCAAGAGAAACAGACCCAAGCCCTAGTTTGTGAAGACTGCTTCTGCCAGAAGTATGCTCAAGGAGGAGAGATTTATTTTTAAGCTTGCTGGCAACTGCCACCTGGATCTTCTTTAAGTCAGAATAAGGATAAAACATCAGCAAAAATGCAGCCTCAGTTTCTCGGGAGCAGGACGGAAGGTCAGGACCATGATTTCTAAACACAAGAGACAGCACACTGTCTGCCAGCTTACTCTCCAAGTCACAACACAGCTCCAGGCGTGCACATTCAGTCTTCAGATTGTCAAGGAAAGCTTCCCAAAGGTCAGAAGACACCAAGGCCAAGCTGCCTAATGCCTTGCCTTTGTCCTCATCCTCCCCAGCACGGCTATTAAGACCCGCTTTTCTGTAGCTCAGCAAAAAATGGAAGGAAACAGCTGAAACACCTCTGGCCAGTTCGTGGTGCTGCCAGATAACCTCGTACTCCTTCCAAGTACCACTGGCACGTTCCAGATACCACGTTTCTAGAGCACACATCCCAAGCACGCTCTGTCACTACCGTTTTCTCCCCAGCGAGAACAGCACACACAGACGAGGAGCTGGCTCCAGCTCTGCACACAGTTCCAAGTAAGATCTGTCAGGTTTTTCAGTGCTGGGTTTTTGGGTTTATTTCTTTTTTAGAAGTCTCCTTTGGAATAGTGTGCACAGAATTTTAATTTACTCAGCTTGATGAATGAACAATTTCCCATTAGCAGCCTAAATTGTTCTCCAAGTGTCTAGATGGCTGTCAACACTGTAATATCTCTGTACCTCTCAATTTCTAGTTTTACAAAGCACCTTTCATACCCCAGGTTCCCACAGCATGAAGTGAAAAGCTGCACACTCATGTTCTCAGATACAGCATATTCTGGATGTCTCACAACCCTCCAACAGCCTTTCTTCTTTTTCTCCTCAACCTGCCTACAGGCTTCTGTGTGAGGTGGAAGACAACTGGACTCATCCCCAGACCCATCTTGGGTCTTATTTTCCAAGTTCATTTTCTTTTTCTGTTTTTGTTCCATACTACTGGGATTGGCATGACCCTAAGCAGACCAGTGACAGAAATTTCTACATGAGTGCATCATGCAGTGAACAAGGAACAGAGAGAGATCATCCATTATTGTATCTAGCAGCACATGTGGCCACTCACTTTGCCAAAACCCAAATGTGTTTTCAGCAGGAGCTTACACAAAGATCTGTCCACACACACAACCAAGGCAGAAGAAGTATCATCTCTGCTTGCTTGCTGCAGGTTTAGACCAGGCTTATAAGCAGCAAGCTTATAAAGGTGTGAGAGAAGCAGTGTTCTGACCCATCAGTGAAAAGTAGACTTCTCCAAAAAGGTTCCTCAGATGCTTTAGGAGCTGGATCTCCAAGCCACTCACACAAGCATGCAGGAACACTGCTGGCAAGAAGCGTTTGCAAGACTGCCAAAGACCTCAGCTCAGTGCAGGCAGATGACAGGGTGGTGAGGAAAGCGTCACTCGCTGGTAATCACCACAGATGAGAGATGTTACTAGAGTAGCCTGGAAGACCCCCAGACTGGAGTTTTCTGGCCTGCAGGACAAAGTAAACCATAAACAAAAGATCCAGCTCTGACAGCAACCAGAACACTGTCTCCCCTGCCTGCTCTGTCAGAGCTACGTGTGGTCACGGCTTTCCAGCTGGCACCTTGGGCCTTGGCTCACGGGCAACTACATCCTGCTGCCAAACCATTTCTCAACAGCATAACACACCGGGGGTGTCTGTGTGCGTGTGTCATGTTATTTATCACTGAGCTTTTGCTAAACATCTTGGCAGGTAGGGTGGACTCTTCCCACAGCCGGACAACCCCAGCAAAATGACCTGAGGCAGGTAAGGTATTTGCAGCAACCAGAAAGCCATATGGTAGAGCAGAGTCTACATCTCGGAGCCAGCTGAGCTGCTGAAAAAGCCACCAGCTCCCTGCATACTAAGAAGCCCTGAACAGGATCAGCAGCTGCAACTCAAATCACCTGCCTAAGCAGAACTCAACATTTGTTATTCTGTTTGGGCTGCAGCTCTGCTGTGGACAGAAGCATTCGTCAGTGTTGATTGTGGCTTCCTGTAGATGGTCTGCAACTATTCATGAAGGACCTTCTTTATGACAATGTCTGGGAAGAGTTGGCAAGCCGTGTTTCCAGAAACAGTTTAAATCACTGGCACATGAAGACATCAGAAATGATACTGGCACTGCTTCCTCCTTGCTAGATCAGAAGGCAGCACCACAACCCTCTTTCTCCCCTTTGCTATGGCTCCTGGAACAGCTTGGATTTGCTCACAGCAGCCAGAAGAGCTACAGCTGCACGCAACAGTTGGGATCAGCGTGCCAGCTCTCCTGCCGGTATGAGTGATACCTTACAACCAAGCAGAAAAAGCCAAAGAGCAGAAGTCTAAGAGCAAAGTGAAAGATTTCTGAAGCATCTTTAAGCATCGCTAAATGCCCTTCACCACACACTACACTGCAACAATTAATACAAAAATCAATGAATGCAATACAGCAATCTCCAGACTCCCTGAGTTTGTTCTGCAGGTCACAACACTACTGGGTTTCCATCTCATCCCTCCCCTGGCCCTGCAGTCACCATGATGTGGCCTGCACACTCTCCCTGTCCCACCAGTGCCTAGAAAAAAGTACCCTCCTATCCCAGACCTGTTTGCACTTCTTTTGTCCCAGAGTGAGATCATGAAGTGATGAATCAGGACCTGCTGCCCCAGCAGACCCTAAGAGGGAAGGGATGAGGAAAGCAGCTGTGATAGAAGGGAAACTCAAACCCCAGAGAAGCAAGAAGAGGAAAGGAGGGAGGTCCCAGGCACACCAGTACACCACAAGCCTCCACTGAGAGCCAAAGAGCTCATGGTACCCCTAATGAGATCAGATCAGCTAGGCAGGGCTGGGAGGGAAAGCAGGTCAGGTCTGCAATCCTCACAGCAAACCCCAAGACAAACACAGCTGGTCTGAAAGAAGGGAGTGGTCTTCATTTGAAGCCAGCTCAACAAGGACAGTGAAGCTATTTTGATTTAGATGTTTTGAAGAGGAAGAAGATCCTGCTGAATGTGAAAACCATGTAGCTGTGTATACAGGCAAGGGCTGTGAAGTCTAACCCTAACAAGGGGAAGGCATTGAGGTGCTCCAAGAAGGGACTTGTACAAGGGAGAGACTGGTCTGCAGTCTTGACTGAGCAAAGCAGGAGGCTGCGCCGTGGGGGCAAGAAAAACTCCCAAGAAAGTCTGCTCCCGATTTGGAGACTGGTCTTCCACTTTTCAACCTCTTCAGGGTTTACTTCAGAAGATTCAAATGTTATCATCCACTTGAGAAATAAGAAAGTGTGTGTGGAGGAAAGTCAGGTGCATGTGCCTTACTTGTAGGCACTTTTCATACCAAGGGTTCTCCCAAGCACTGGCTATTCAGACAGACTCACCCTGTTCTCAGTCACCCCTGTAAGGCTGCCAGGTTGCCACGGCAGCCTCCTGCTCTCACAGCTAACCTGCTGAAGTCCTCTCTGGAAACTCATTCCCCTTGTGCTCCTTACAGTAAGCTCAGTTCAGAGTCTGAGCCCTCTACTTGGTGAAATCCTTCTGCTAATTTTCAGTGTGAAGGTGCTTGTTTGTACTGAGCTGTTCTGGTACAGATATCACACTGCACTTTAAGCAGAGCTCTTCCCACCCTGGCATCTCTCCTCTCCACTGTGTTTATTCTTCCTGAGTTTCTGGCTTGTTAGGTTAAAGTTGTTTCTCTTGCCTCTGACTGGATTTGTATCAGGCTTTCCACAGCAGAAGTCTCGAAGTCTGATGATACCAAGCAAGAAGAGAGGAAAGGAGAGAGCTGAAGCAAAGAAGCCAGTACAGAATGTAGCATTAAATATATCCCGAAGAAATAAGGGTACTCAAGAGCATTTTATCTCTTTTTCCCAAGACTACACCGGGTTATGTTGTCTCTATGTTCATGCTATGCCAGAACTACTTGGCTTCTGCATACTGAAAATAACTGGAGGTGCTGAGTCCATTCTTGCAGTCACATGGGCATTTGTTATTAGAAACAAGTGCTCCTTTTGCCTTGGTTAACCACTCGGAGTTTAAGCGAAGATATTTTCCTCTTCCCTTAAAAGATGTGGCAAGTTATTTAAGAGAGACAGTATCTGTATTCCAGCTAATATGGGAATATTGTTTTATTCCACATGGGAAACACTCTATGCTGAACCCAATTTAAGTTTTACTCCAAGTCCTCTGCAAGGACTCTGGTCACAAGTCTTGTGATACTTTAAAGTCTTGTGATACTTTAAAGATACTTTAAAGATGTCATACTTTAAAGAGGAACCTACTTTTCACTGTGCCCATCTCATGAACACCTTCAGAGGGCAGTGGAGATATTTCACTTGGGAACTACCCCTCCTCCTATGGGGGAGCCTTGCTGTTTAGGGCTGTTTTGTTGCTTTTTAAGGGTATAAGGGTTGACTATTTGGGCAGATCAAGATTAGGGCACCAGAACAACACTTTGGAAAACCTGTTTGCTGCACAGGTTTTTTGCTCCATACCCCAGCACCCCACAATAAAGCATCCATAGGAAAGGTCCTTCTGCCTGGCTGATTAGGTTTACCCCTGTACTGAGGGCTCCAGACTGGACACAGTACTCCAGGTGAGGTCTCACCAGACCAAAGTGGCAGAATCACCTCTCTTGATCTGCTGAATATTTCTAGACACATTACTTGGGAAGCTTCCTACTTTCTGTTCCTAGTTCAAATCTGAGCATCTGACACAGCAAGGTCTCAGAAAAAAAAGTGGCCAAACCTAAGTAGTTTGTTCATCAGAAAAGCACATGATCTGTGCATTTATAACTGGTAAGGCAGTGACGGTCTCAAGCCTACAGGTTGTATTAGGATTGGAGCTGAAGATGTAGTATGGGCAGAGGGAAGCTTAAAGATAGATACACAGATGGGGCTGAGGATGCAAATGGGAGACCCTGTACCCTCACACTACTGAAGGCACCTCCAACACTCCTTGCCTTGCACTTTTGCAAACACCAGGAAATTGGCATCCGCTTCAAAGGAGCCACCTCAAAGCTCCCACAACCCCCACGATGTGCACCAACAAGAATAAACGAGAGATGGGAGGAGATATCGATGGCACATCCCAGGCAAAGTGCCTCACGTCTACAGCACAAGTGAATTTGCAGGAAGTCTTAAGGCAAGAAGCATGATGGATTTTGCCAGTTGCCGAAGCAAAGGTCTACAGCTACAAGGAGCTAAAAGCCAAGAACAATAGTGGTGAGAGCTTGAATAAAAGCAGCAAAGCTTCCCAGGGGCTGGGAAGCTGCCAGGACACTGGTACAGTAAAGAGGCTGATATACAGGTTCTGACTCTTAGTGCCTAAGAGAGGAGGAATTTTCTCTAAAGTTTTCCAATTTAGAAACAAAAGGGAAAATATAGTAGTTTCATTTAGCTTAGGGAGATTTTATCCTGGGGGCATCCTCTCAAGTTATTAACAGGATGACAATAAAGCTGTAAGAAAGCTCTATGAACTAATAGCAGTTTTTCAGAGCACCACAAGATTTTAATGCTGTTCAGAATCTAGATGCTATTCTGAAAAAGGGCCCAAAGGAGAAACTCAAAGTGTAACGCTCTGTCTCATGTTTTAAGGAACATACTTTAAAATCCAATTGAGCTGCTCCAATTTTGAGTCTGCATCAAACAACATGTAGGAGCCACCCTATTTTTGGAACTGACTTGAAGACAACAGAGACTGGAAGAACTCTGTTGGGAAAGACAGTGTTGTTTTTAAGCAAATTTGACAAACCTCAGGAAGTAGGAGCTGCCACAGTAAAGCTAAGGCTGATCTCGAGATAGAATTGCCTTGTCCTCTCTAATCTTATCTTCTCAGCCCTTCATCCAAATCTAACACTGAGTATCTTCTGTAACAGACCGTTTCTGTACCTGTCCAGGAAAGCCTGTCTGACTCCCATCTCTCCCACCATTTCATAAAACCAGAACACCAGGCAGCAAGGCAACATGTGAGGTCTCTTGGCACCTGCATAAATCCCATCCTTTTGATGTCTTACATTTTCCTCTTCAGAGCTCTTTACTACTTCATGGAAGACTTTTACAGCCTAAAGGAAAAACAAGTGTGCCCCATCAACACAGAGCAGTGCTTACCTGGGCTCCTCTAGAGTAGGATCTGAAAATCGTGCAAAATCTTCCTTGCCCTGAAGTGTCCCTGCAACAAAGAAAAGTTACAGGTATGAAATCTGAAGAAGTGAATCCCATTTTGCACAAATCCTATTGGACCTAAAAAAGTAATAAAAATCAGTGTTGATCTTGTTAGATCTTTAGAACACGCATGGTACTTAAACTGCTCTGCACAGTGGTTTTTTTGGGGAAGAATCGGTGGGTGCATCACCACCTTTGGTCACTGTCAGACACAATCCAGAGGTCCTCGCTGTCATTGTGCTTCCCATGGAGAAGGTACAAACCAAAAGCACTCAGCTTCAGCAGTACCGTATGATGTATGAGGACATAAAGTCATTTTACTGCCTTGGGCAAAGGGCTGCAGACCTCTCCTAGGGACAGAGAAGAGCTGACCTACCATAAAATGTAAATAATCATTCAAGTTAGGAGAACTTGTCTTGCACTGTCTAATTTCACTTATTTTTCCAAACACATTGGAAACAAAAATGAAAAGTATTATCTTGATAGCCAGATCTCCAGTAGACCTGGTTGATCGTTCCCTACAGACTGCTCAGGAACAGTGCTAGGGAACAGCATTTCCAGCCTGCTGTGACAATAAAAGGCTGCTCAGTCAGTATCATTTGTCCTGACTACAACTCTTGACAAGGTGTAAATAAGTTTTGCTACATTACCCAGCACCTCTCAGCATCTTTGGGAACAACTGGGACAGTAAGCCCAAGCCCAGCACACCAGTTTAACCAGTACGTACTGAAAAGCGTCAGGGTAATCAGAGACATGTTATGAAGGTTGTCACATCTATTCACTGGGCCAGGATAAAAGGCACATTAATGACCACTGAGAAGCCTGATGAAATCCTCAGCCACAGATCTGCACCAGCTATAGTGACCTCAAGTTCCAAGACAGTCATTCTGTCAGATCTAAAGCTTTCAAGGATCATAGTAATGGCCCTGGATGTCAGTCACACAGTCTGTGCTTAAATCTCATTCTCTCTCCAATCAAATGTTTGGTTATATGAGGAAAGCAATGGTAATTAATCACACTAAGGCATCATAAGGCAGTGCTACCAGCTCATCAAGGAAGGTCCTGTGCTGGTTCTCCAGCTCCAGAATTACAGTGCAAGAAGAAAAGGGTTTCAAGTGGGAAGCAGCAACTACACACATGGGGCTGAAATGTTACAACAGACTTCTTACAAGAGAGACAGAAGAATCTAAACAGCACATATAAACGTACCAACTAGAAGAGATAAATTAGCTGCTTCTGTTATTTTGTAAGAAAAAGAAGGACATTGAGCTTCCGAGAGCAGGGGTATAATGAAACGACAAAACTACACACAGCCAGAGTCAGTCACCAAGGCTGAGAACAGTGTTCCTTCCTATTTAACAGTTCACAGAGATTACCAATATTCCTGTGACTTGATACAACTGCTGGTAAAGGGGCATCACGTTTTAGGGCCTAGATGCAGGTGAAGCCCAGAATTGGGGCACACTCACTGTTCTACCTCTTTTATCTACAGGATTGCTGTGCCAGCCTCTCAGCAGCTTAAACCTCAAAGTGTGGGCAAGAGGATTCCAAATCTCCTTCCAGTGCTGACAGATAAGGCAGGGGTCACCCCTCCCATGCAGCATTCTCCCTTCTCCATCTCAGTGTCAGGTCACTCCAGTAAGTCCTGCTCTTGGGGTTTACCACACGCTGACAATAACTGTGAGGTCTATTCACTGCTCATTTTAATTTTCTACTCAAGTCATTGAGAAATACCCAGCTTCTGTAGGGACCAAGGGCTTCACTCATATTCTGATATTTTTTTTCCCCCCTCCTCCTCCTAACCTATTCTTTTGTCTACATTTGTTATCCAAAGATTTCAGAAAAATCCAGTATTGTTTCCAAAATAGCACTGTTCCCTCAGTGATCGAGAGCTGTATGGGAACAGGGTAAAGTATGACAAAGAAAGCTTTGTCCAGCTCTGGAGTCCTCAGCACAGGAGAGACAGGGACCTGTTGGAGCAGGGCCAGAGGAGCCCCAGCAATGATCCGAGGGTGGAACCCTCTGCTGGGAGGCCAGGCTGAGAGAGTTGGGGTTCTTCAGCCTGGAGAAGGCTCTGGGGAGACCTTCTTGTGGCCTTTCACTGCTGAAAGGCCACAAGATGGGGACAGACTTTTGAGGAGGGCCTGTTGGGACAGGACAAGGGGTGATGGTTTTAAACTAAGAGGGGGATTCAGACTGGAGAGAAGGAAAAAGATTTTTTACACTGAGGGTGGTGAGACCCTGGCCCAGGCTGCCCAGAGAGGTGGTCAATGCCCTATCCCTGGAACCATTCCAGGTGAGGTTGGCTGGGGTTCTGTGTAACCTGCTCTAGCTGCAGGGGGGTTGGACAAGATGACCTCTAAAGGTCCCTTCCCACCCAAACCAGTCTATTATTCTAGTCCAGTAAAGAACAGCATGCTGTTTGTGCTCCTCAATTAACAGAATGGGGTCTGGTTTGCTGGTAAGAACAGCTAGCAAGGCTCACCACATGCTTGGGTGCTCTGCACTCTCCACAGCTCAGTACAGCATCCCACTAGCAGTACCATGGCCCTGTCACAGGTCCTGCACCTGCAGCCAAAGCAGCTCAGAAACACTCACCAGAGCTCCAGCTTGACCCTTCTGCCATCCAACAAGATTGTAGTGGTCTTGTAGTCAATTCCTGAAAGGAAAACAATAAAAACAACTGAGCAAACACTGAGCAGGTCTTCAGAGACTGATAACAAATCTGCACTGCCCACTCAGACCTCATGTTTACAGAAAGGGATGTTTTCTCTCACCTTGCTGTGTGTGTTTGTGGAGGGCTACAGAGACTTGATAGTAACAGACCTCTGCTTCAAGCAGACTACTCATGTAGAGCTCTATCCCACCTCCGTAAAAACACAGTTAACCCCTGGATTGCTGCTTCTCCATTATTGGCTAAAACCTGTAAGGACTCAAGCTGGAGAAGATTCAGTGGTCTGTAACATTATCCCAAGTGACAGTGCTAAATTACAGACTTCTGTAGGTTGAGCCAGAGATATGAACAATTTAGAAGCACTGCTGCTTCATCAGCCTACAGGCCTCTCAACAAACATCACTGGCTGAAACAGTCAGAAGACTTTCTGGGAGCTGAGTGATACCGAAAGACTGTCCAGAGAATGCTGTTTCTTCTGAGAAGCTCTTGGGTATGTATCATACAGGGTAGGTAAGGCAGAAAGCACTCTCCCTTTATCAAGGGCTGAGATGACAGCACAAGTGGTCTTCATGGAGCCATAGCAGCAGCAGACCCACCAAACCACACCACCAGGCTGTGCTGACAAGCAACTCATTCACACACAGGGTACCCAACATCTTCAGGTACACAGAGTTTGTTAAAAATTGGGAGGCCATCTCACATTCAGACAGAGAAGTTTAAGAAAAGGAGCAACTCAACTTGCAAGCAGCACATCCCAACAGAGCTGAACCCACTGCTCCCCACGGCCCCAGGCACTAAAGGGAAGAGGCACAACCACACCTCCCAACTCCTTCCCCAAAGCCTGGGCCAAGGGGCACCAGGTGCCCAGGAAAAGCAGCTTTTCCTCAAGCTCCAGTTAATAAGCTTCAAGAGACTTGAAGTTGCTTAAACAAAGCACCATGCACCCTAACTGCATGCCCACTAAAGCACAAACTTACAATTGTCTTTAATAAAGCAGAATCGCTTCACTCTGATCAGATCAACTTTATTTTTTCCTTTTGCCAATAGATATCAAAATTTGAATCTATATTAAAAACCCACCACTGCATTAAGGCCTGCATTTCCCTTTTCCTGCAAGGAAAAGTCTGCCCTGATAACCAAACAGACAAGTTTGTCAATAAAGCAAATGGATTTTTCTGAGTCATCAGCAGGAGCTCCCTGTCAGTGAAAAACAAATTTGATTTCAGCCTTCACAGGGTGCTATAAAAAGCAATAAAGATAATTATCTTAAATTCCAACTATTTCCAGTGCTTTATCACAGAAAATGGACAGTTTATGTTTTTATCTTCCTCCAGAGACAAGTGAATGATCTCTATTTCTTTTCAGGTGGATATAAATCTCCCTTATCCCTAGGGATGGCAAACAACAGTGGAAGTGAGCCTGCTCTGCAACCAGGAGGGAGCATCCAGATAGCTCCACGCCCAGCTCCTCAACCAGGATCATCCCCTGGGCCATTAAGCATGGGGCTAATTAAGCCCAGTTTCAGATGCAAAATCCCCAAAGACTCTGCTCCATGAACAATTGCCCCATATCTCATTCAGCACAAGAGCTCCCTGCAAGCAGCAAGTCCTTGGCACACTCTGAGCCAGCAGCACAGGCATGGATGGAGCAGCTGCATGAAAGTACCAAGGAAGCAGAATAGAGGCAGTTTTCAGGGCACAGAGGCCTCATGCCTCCAAAAGTCAAAGACTGGGAGGGAACTTAAAGATCACCTAGTTCCAATCACCCCTGCCATGGGCAGGAACACCTCCCTCTAGGCCAGGCTGCTCAAAGCCCCATCCAACCTGGCCTTGAACACATCCAGCAATGGAGCATCAACAGCTTCCCTGGGCAACCTGTGCCAGGGTCTCACCACCCTCACAGTGAAGAGCTTATTAATTTCTAATCTAAATCTCCCCTCTTCCAGTTTGAAGCCATCACCCCTCATCCTGTCACTACAAGCCCTTGACAAAAGTCCCTCCCCAGCTTTCTTGTTACAGCCCCCTTCACATACTGGAAGGCCACACTAAGGTCTCCCCGTTGCCACTGTTGAGGTGAAACAAGTTGCTTGACTATCAGTTTTCAAAAGTGAGAGAGGTGCAGCTTGACTGGAAAGAGAAGGGTCATTAATGGAAATGCCAAACACAAAAACCCAGAAACACCTTTGTTAGGCTCCCCCTCACAAAGAGCCCAGCTGACAACCCTAACATGGGGAACACCGATTCCTGTTGCACATATAGAGCAATGCTTTAAACACTCGGTCTCTCCAAGCCCATCTGAAAGTACACCACAGACTTTAAACCAGAGCAATGCCGGGCTTTGGGCAGAACAATATGCACATCAACAAAGCAGGCAACCAGCAGAAAAGAGCACTGGAAAACTTCCTGAACTCCTGCTCCTTGCTCCAAAGATGCTCTGGGAAAGTAACTAGGGAAAGCAGAAGTCCCTCGTGTCCTTCCCAGTGATGTTTATGTTAAGAGAAGGTATCAGAATGCAGGGAGGAAGCATGAAGTGCATGGTTGTATTTGCCCCAGCAGATGCTCTTTCCCAGGGGACAGGCAGGGACAACAGCCTGTTGCCTGTCTGAGAACCTGTGAGAGTTCCCCATAGTGGAGCAGTTTTGGACAAGCTCTCCAGGCATCTACTGCCCACTACGCTTGTTGTCAAATGCCAAATGCAAAAGCACAGAGAAAGGAAAGGATCAAATCTTATCTCCTCCTGTTTCCAGACAGCTGCTAGTCAACTGGTTTTGTTGCATGGGCTCAGGGCAGTCCATGTCTGCGAGCAGAACTTCCCTCCTTGGTGTCAGAGTGCTGGAGGAGAAGGGTAAAGGCCTTTCTGAGGATCACACCCCCACTGTACTGACATGAAACTGGCCTGGGGAATTCACACATGTGCCAGTTTAAAGCAAAGCTGGGTTGATTGTTTATTGTCGGCTACTATTAACATTTAAGCAGTATCTGGTAACACACCTTGCAGGAAAGCGATGCTCATTTTAACTCTCACACACCCAAACTGGGACTAGGGACTAAATATGCAAAAGGCTGTTGGACAAACTCTACCTATAAGCTCAGTGATAAAGACAGAAACCTGTACAACTGCAACATTTTGGAGGAAATTTCAGCTTCTCTCTTCCACAAGCACTCAGTGCAGAGGACAGCTCAAAGGGACTGCCTTGAAATCTTGCTCACCACATTGGGTTTTATTTTTTGGGTCTGTTTTTTCAGCCAGTCAGCACTTCAAGCAGGATGCAGCTCTCCTGTAGCCGTGCAGGGTGGGCACAGCTCACTGGTACTAGAAAACCAATCAAAAAAATCAATTCCAGATGCCCTTAAAATACCCCCTTGTCCCAGGGACCCGAGTACAGAGGCCACAGCCCCATTGGGCAGGGGCTGCAGCTGCTGTTGGATGCCACCAGCACAGAGGTGCTGGCAGTGTGACAGCAGCTCGTCTGCCTTTTCGTTTCAGGCAGCTCAGATGCCAGTAAGTTAAGGGAAGTTTTAAAATTTAATTTCTGTAGTCGACAGGGTTTCCCCCACCTAAGCAACACCTCTGCTCGCAGCCAAGTACAGCTCACTTTGAGGCTGACATTTATTCTCTGCCAAAATGTGCTTTGATCTCCTGGAAGGGACGTGCTGCTACAAACCCCACGCAATGCTCCTGCATCTATTGGCACACGCAGCACCAGTGAGCCAGCTGCAGCACCAGCAATCCAGCCCAGTCACTGCCAGCAGCTGCCTCCGCAACCCTGCCCAGCCCTTGGGGCACACAGCACTGGGGGAAAAGAAAACAGTCTGGTTTAAAGCTTTGTTTCTATCAACCCATCTCCTTCTTGGCCAATATCTAGCATGATGCAACAAAATGAATGAGGCTCAGGAAACAAGTCTGGGCTGTTCTCTCTCGTTTAGCATTCAGGCAGACTCCTCTGCTATTTTTCCAGTCCTGCTTTAGACTCTTACTTATGCTGACGCCATCTCAACCCCTCTTCTTCAGTAGCAAGCTGACCTGGCACAGGGCGCCCTGCAAAGCAATCTGCTGTCACCAGGCCTGATGTCAGACACCCGACTCCCCTCTGCAGAGATGGGTTTCACGCTCCCAGGCAAGACTCCAGGGAATTCCAGCCCTTTACATCTTTTGCCAATTAGTACAAGGAAAGCATAAGCAAACAAGCCATTTTCCCATGGGAATACACAGGGCATGTTATAGGAAACTCAAGCCTCTTCCAAACCACTCCTGCAGACCACAGCACACTTTGCATCACTATGACCTGAAAAAACCCAAACCCAACTTTAGCTTAGTGATACCTTCCACCCAAAAGATTACAGCTGATGTACACGGGAAGAGGAAAACCCCTTCAAGAGAAATGACAATTTTCTTCCAGCGGTTGATACTCCCTTGCATCAAGCTGTCAGTCCCCATTCCTCTGGGGAATTTGCCACTCTGAGGAAGGTCCTGAACTGCACCTGCACAAGCAGCAGCACAACAAAAATATGGCAGAGGTGGCAGCAGGCACACAGGTACATGGAACTGGAAGTGGCACTGAGAAAGGTAGAAAGACAGGGGAGATATGCATTTCATGCTACGCCTGGGCTCTCCCTGTAAACAGATTAATATCTCAGGAAAATTACTTTAAATAGACCAAGTGAACAAGGCTCTATAAATATTTACTACTATAAGCACAGCAGCTTCTTGGCTTTGTGTAGGTCGTTGTTTTTTGAGAAAGGAGACAACTGTCAAGATGATTCTGCCCTAAACCCTAATCAGGGGACCAGAAGAGTCATCTCCCCTTTAAAAAGGCAGATTTGAGTAAAACCTTACAGCAGTGCAAGCAGCACATGCCTCTTCCTTCCTCTAGCTTTCCAAGGTGACCCTCACTTGGTGCTGGGGCAAGAGCAACTCCAGCTCTCAGTGTGATGCCAGAGCCAACACTGCATTTTAGGTTATGGGTCCAAATCAAGTGCCCTTCTCCAGAGATGCTCTAATGATCCCAACTAACGGCTTCACGGCACCTATACAAATGACACAAAGGTAAAACTGGGACTTGCCCCACATCAAAGCAAGCCATCTCCAGGCCTTCCCACGACCTCCTCAAAGGCTGGGCTGCAGCAGCTGGCAGCAACATCTCCAGTTTGCACCTGAGTGTCTTTAAGACGAATGTAATTTATTCACAAATCTGAGGCAGAAAAATTCCAGGTGACACTCAAAAATCTCTTCCCAAAGGACAAAAAATCCCAAACATTAAAAAAAATTTCAATGTACTCAAGTGAAACAGTGATAAGAGTTTTAAGCCAAGATTTACTTCAAAAGACACTCTACTTATCAGTTCAAGTCATGTATACAATTTGCATGAATCAGATTGGTCCAAGATGCTTCTGCCACCACCTCATTTCTTAAATGAATTGTTTTCTGCTTGTGGGAGCTCAGAATCCACCACCTCACTTTCTGTTTGTCCACCCACAACAAAAATCAATTCACATTAAACTTCATTAAACGTATCATCAGTTCCCCCAGCTTAAAGACGTGCTGTATAATGTCACCTCTGCTGTTATTTATTAAATTAAACTGGGTTTCATTCATTTGTAATTCAAAAGAAGCCAGCCAACCCATTTGTAAAGTGGTATCTAAGGTCAAGTGGTAAGATGATGAGCAAAGGCCAATTCTTCACTCAATGCATTATATAAATAACAAAATAAGATAAATTGAACAGACTTTTGTTACCTATCTGACTAACACTGCTTTTTGGCAGGGCATTATTTCATCTATAGAGGTACTTAAGCCAGACTAGCTCCCTTCTGCAACTCTTCTAATAACGATGGCATTGGAATCCTCAGAGGAGGGATGATGAGCGGGAGGCACCTGATCTATCATCACCCCTACGGGAATGCTCTGCTCAACTAGGAAATTTTAATGCTGGCTCACAAGCCACCAGGAATACCAGCAAGCCTGGTGATGGAGTTTTTATTTGCCACTGTTGTTAGTACAGCCAAAGCCATCACGCCTCAACTGTCTAACTGAAAATACTGGATTTTCCCCCAAAGCACCCCCAGCCTATTCTGTTTTCCTACAGGTCATGGGCTCTGCTGAGTCCAGAAAAAGACTGAAGGCTTCTTAAAAGGTCTTCATGCTTAATACACACTGACCAGTGACTGCTGGGAAGAAGGTGAAGGCACAGGGTTGAAAATAAATAAATAAATAAGTAGAATACACATCAAATATTTAACTTGCTGAGATTTCACAGTGAACTTGAGTAACCAGCTGTGAAGGGCTGGTCGTGCTGCATGGCATTCAAGAGGATCCTCAGCAGAAAGTGACATTGGATTGAGAGCAGCTGGCAAACAAATCACTGCAGGATTACAAAGCATGCCGTGATGATAAAACAGGCAAACACCATTGAGAGTATCAAGCAAACTTGGTTTCTCCCAGAGCAGCACTGAGCATTCTTCCCAATCATGATGGAGGACTTGAAAAATTGTGACGAGTTTGTAACCCAAGCGTGGTGGCAAAAAAAATAATCCTCCCCGGATACATGAAGATGGCTCAGAAGCCATCATCATCCAGAGTGCAGCTGCTCCAAAATGATTGTTTTCACTGCACCAGAAGTAGATTAACACCAAGGAACAGTTCAGAGTGGGTCAATGGATTGTAAATTTTTTCTTTTCCTTTTGCAAAAGGAGAACATTAAGAACAAATCTCTAGTGAAGCTTCTCAGCAGCAAAGGCTCCAAGAGCTGTGGCTAAGCAGAAATGGGTGAATTAATTTTAAAAACACAATGCCTCTCATCACATCCCACATCCTGCACCTTTTTCTTTAAGGATGGTTTATGGTGAGATGGTCATTAAATGTCAACCTACACCTACCAAGTCCAGCAGCCAAGTTGCTTCAAAAAGCAGAATATGAAACTGGGATGCATTATGAGTGTAGTTCAAAACACCTTGCTTTTTGAGCTTTGGGTTGTTGGGGTTTTTTGTGTCTTCACCAGACTATAAGAAAAAGGCAGCCAGGACTGAAGACTCATATCAGAATTGTGCACTTGAGGGCAAAAGTTGATACAGGAAAACTTACCATTTCGTTTCTAGTCAAACTAGGCAGATAGGTACAGAAATTAAAGACAGACAGGAGCTTCCAGCTTTTGAAAACACATTCAAAGCGAAGGGGTTTTGCACTGTAGCCTGCAACAACTGAATGTGATGGTCCAACACCAAAACCCACTCCCAGGCAGAAGGCAGCCAGGGCCAGCACCCAAGTAATGTGTGCACCAAAAGACACAGGTATCAAGATTCCTGGAATCAAGTAATTTTAAAAAAATGTAAAGACAAGGTAGTAGCATCTGTATGTGGAAGACGCCACCAGTACATCACCTTCCACTGCAGCTCCTGCTATTAACTTAGAGGAGTACTTATTTTCTCCATCATCTGTAAGCGATAATAAATTGTTCAGAAAAAAATGTAGTGTGAGTACATAAACAGTAGCTGATGAAAAAAAATGAATTCAAGATATTCAAACACCAACCGATGAAGTCATTCAACCTTAAAAAGTGTGTACAACAGCACATTAATGGCAGTGATTTAGCTCGTCAGCTCAGAGCTGTGAGCCACAGAAAAAATCCCTTCCAAACAACACATGACCTCATCACTTTGAGTCATGCATTCAATGACCTACTCTTTAGATAGGCAAACAGCAAGTTATCTCCAGCAACAACGGGGGTGAACAAAACACAGGCTTTGAGCCAAAGGTGGATTCAACCCAGGTCAGTGTTTCTTGGCATCAGCATTTACCTTAGTAGCGCTACTTTGTTTTAAGCAAAGTAAAAGTTCCTGAACAGCACCACTGTAAAACACCCCCACCTCCCACCTACAGAGCTGGAGCTGGGGGTCAGAAAGCACATGCTTCTACCACTGTGCTCCTGTCCTGCACTGCAGCTGAGCAGCTACCTCGGGAACAGGATCAAGAGGTCCCGGTTCTTACCAGGCATGCCCGAGAGCCGTGCTGCTCCCTCACGGTGCTGGCTGGGGGGCAGTGGTAGATAGAAGCCGCCTGCCTGCTCGAGCCTTCGTCATCTCCTCCTCGTATGGCAAACAGAAAATCCACTCTTGCTGCACAGCTCAATGGGAGGTAACAAGGAGCTTCCAATTATTTAACTGTGCAGCAGATGAATCTGAGCCGGTATGGGCTGAGAAGTTCAGCCCCACACACACGGCCAGGAGTGAAGCTCAGCACATCACACAAGCTCCAGCCACCTCAAGGGAGCTGCTGCAGCCCTTGGTGACACAGCCAACAAGCTGCAAGCACCTCTTACAGACACATGCAGGAACAAAGAGAACAAACACCTTTTGGTTATTTGAAGTTACCCAAATTTGTGGATTTTCTCCAAAGAAAATCATATTCCATCTTCCATTTATACCCACCTCTTTTCAACTGAGAGTGCTTTCAATGTATACTGGAGGCCTTTCACAAAAAGGCAGCTCAAGTTAGAGTTTGCTCCCAGGCATCTTCATCTGCAGCTAAAGAATTGTAGGTGGGGATCTCGGACAAATAATGGCTTGTTTGGTTTTGTAACCAGCCAAAAGCAAAACACTTATTTTGGAATCCTCTAGGAAGCCCAGATTTGCAGAAGACTTTACTTGTTTGCTGCCTGCTCCACAGCCCAGCAGCATTTCAGCAGCTACATGGTCCTCACAAAGAACAACTCTGTTCTGGGCTCATGTAAGGATGACAACTGCATCTGAAAATGGCATTTGAAGCCAGAAGCAAATCTGTTCCTAAAGCTCAAACAATTTCGGCAGACACCCGGGAAGCCACTGAAACAGTCAAGTAAGCCCAGAATTGAGGATGTTGACTGGATTTGTGCTTTAGAAGAAAATCAAGAATGATTTTTATGCATAGAAGCAGCAACAAACAAAAGAGTTTCTTCATGCTTTGCTGTTCACATCTCTATAAAAACTATACAGCTGCATGGAGAGACAAAGCCAGTCTATGAGGAAAGTCAGAGGGCACCATAACAATCTTCATTGTTGCTGCATTACTATACAAACACCACAATATACACTTGGAGACCAAAAAAAAAAAACCAGCAAAGAACCCACAATACAAAAAAATAAAAGTATTTGTCCAAAATATCTTCAATATGAGGATAACAAAAAGAGGTTCACCTTCCATAGCCATACTCCTCCATGCTATGCAAGTTTATACATGGGCAGTGCTGCTCTACAGCACCAGACCTTGGTAGCATCACCACCAGGCTGACAGATGAAGGGAACACTCCATGCTGGAAGCATCAGGATGGCTGTTGACATTAGCTCCACATTTTGGTGTGCTGCTTCCATCAAGAAGAACATATCTCCAGGGATCTGACATTACAATATCTCAGCAGCTCTCAAGAGCCTCAAATCAGCTTTGCAAACCTTCCACTCTCAGCCCAAACTGGAGCCTCCCAGGTCCTCTCCTGATATGCAGGCAGGACAAAGATCTCATTGCAGCTATGCTGACAGCAGCTCTGTAGCATGACTTTTGCTGCTACCAGGAGCAGAACAGCATTCTGCATTTTTAAAATGGAAAAAAAAGTATTTAATTTTTAACTTGTAATACATATGACACCTAAAAGAATCATGGACTAGTTTCAATGGGTAGGGACCTGTAAAGGTCATCTTGTCCAATCCCCCTGCACTGAGAAGGGACATTGGCAACTAAAGCAGGTTGCTTAGAGCCCTGGCCAACATCACCCTGAATGGGATGGGGCATCAACCACTTCTCTGGGCAACCAGGGCCAGGGTCTCACCACCCTCAGTGTAAAAATCTTTTCCCTTCTCTGTAGTCTAAATCTCCCTCTCTTAGTTTAAAACCATTACCCCTTGTCCTGTCCCAACAGGCCTTGCTCAAACGTCTGTCCCCATCTTTCTGACAGGTCCCATGAAGTCCTGAAAGGCCACAAGAAAGTTTCCCTGGAGCCTTCTCTTCTCCAGGCTGAAGAACCCCAACTCTCTCAGCCTGGCCTCCCAGCAGAGGGTTCCACCCTCAGATCATTGCTGTGGCTCCAAGAACACAAGTGTATCTCAGCCTTGGGAGGCATCTGACAGCAAACACACGGCTGCTAGCATGGTGAGTGGCACAGGTAAGGCTCTCAGGTTAGGGAGGACCAGCCCTGCAGAGTTCCACCTCCCTGTGCCCACGGCACAGACACACGCACTGTCTCCTGCACAGATTTTACCATCAAGTTACTTCTGCAGTTTGACAAAATAAGACAAAGCTCTTGGGACAAGAGATGATTTAAGGTTAAGTAAAGAGGCAAAATAGTGGAGAGTTCAGTGTTTGATTTATTTATTTATTTTTTATTTGTTTGCATTCTGTTTGCTTGTTTTGGTTTTTTTTCATCCAGTTTGGTCTCCTGCCCACTTGGCCTCCAAACCACGGGCAAAAGGGACCACAGCATGCTGCTGTTAAAACTGGTATGGAAGGCAACAGAAGACAGGTCAATTTCTGTGTCTGTGACTGGAGAGGGGGGGGTTGCAGAGGTCAATCATTTGCAAAGAAGGGAAAGTGGTGCAATGAAACTCTCAAATGGACCAGGGAGCTCAGAAGCTGGGCTGGAAAATAAGTTAATATGGCATCTCTAAAATGAAATGTTTAAAAAACATCTGCATTTTCTTTAAAAGGAGATTATTCCAGTAATGAACAGCACCTTCAGGGGTTACATTTATAGAGGAATGGGTGTCAAAGTTTTAAAATTATATAAATATTGTCTACTTTCCTCCCAATAGGGTGATGGAAATGAGATAAAGAGGAGGTAGAAAAGAGGAAGAAAACTCTAAAAAGCTATGGCTACATAAAAATGCTGTCAGCAAACAGAAGCTCTATAGGAACAAACAATCTCTGAGCTGATGTCGCAACCTTACTATTACTACAACTTCTGCAGAAACAAACAGATCTCTTTGATGGGGGGCCCAAGCCCTGAGCCACAACCTTCCAATGCCCCAGGGAAATTATCATTCAGGGGAGACCCAAGTCACAGCAGAGTGTTGAGCAAAACAGAGCCAAAGATTTTCACACTGGAGCTTCCTTCCTCCTCCTTTGCCTGCAATAGAAACTGGTATGACATAATGCTTCTATAGCACTGCTTTGCACCGAGCCTGGGCTGCCAAAGGAAGGTGAGGGGTAACAGGAAAGAAGATGGGATTTTAAAAAGCAAGGTTATAAAACCTCAGCTCAGAGAAGAGGTATTCTGAAGTGTGAGGGCAAGATGCTCTGCTATTCTACGGGAGGGAGGCTGATGGAAGAAAACACGCCAGGGAACAGCTGGAAACAAAAACTGAAGGAAAATGCTTCCTCCTTGTCCATCCCATCTCCATGGGCTTTCCTATGCAGCTTATATACAAAACAACCAAAGAAACCCCACACCAGGAGAAGTGTACAGTGCCAGCTGGATACAGCAAAACCTACTAGGTTTTTTGTTTTGCTTTGTTTTAAGGAAACTTTTAATCTCAGTTACCAGCAGAACATTCCAACCATTTCAGATTTATGCTGCTCAGTTCCCATCACCTTTGTGCACTTGGGGCTCAGAAACACATTCACAGCCGTGTAAAAGCAAAGCTTTTATAGAGGGGATTAGAGGTGGTGAGAACCACCCAGTGCAATCCAGAACTCTGCAGAGTAAGTCCCCAACTTTATAATACTACAACAAAACCACAAACACATGCCCAACAACCCACAGTGCTGTGCATCCTTAATCCTGACTTGAGAGAAAGATGAAGAGATCAAAACCCACAAGGCACTCAGTCTAGGGGTTGGGTTTTATTTTGATGGTTGGCTTTTTTGATTTATCTGCTTTGTTTTGAGGTATGTTCTCCTTTAAGGTTAAGCCACAGCTAGTTAGTCCCACATCAAGCAGAGATGGAGGTTCAACACTGTATGTTTGGAAATATTTTTCACACAAAGGCTAAGTAGCAAACAATGGAGAAATAAGAGATGCTGAAGTTGTTCCGAGCCAAAGCCTGCTCTGATGAGATCAGTTTTGCATCCCCGATGACATGGTAGTGAACATCCCTGAAGGACACTGAGGCAAGAGCTGGCAGACACTGGGAATTGCTGCAACAACCACTCTCCAAGCCATCTGAAGAGATTTCCAGCAGCACAACCGGTGTGGCCCAGCCAAAGCGTTCCCTGCAGATCAATTCTGAAGCCACTACAGGGACGTGGTGGCAAGGCTGCGTTTTGAATGTTTTGTCTCAATCCCCCTCACATCAGAGCAGTAAAACCTCAAAATAAACCATTATTCCAATTAATACAGTCATGCCAGAAAGCAAAGAATGGTTCCTACTGTCATGCAGCATAGGAAACAGGCCAGGCCAGCACAGCCAGGAGGCTCAAGTCTACACCGACAGGGACAAGGCTGCTCTAGCAGACAGCAGGAACACACAAGCAGCATACGGCCAGGTAAGGAGAAGGCAGCAGCAAAGCAGCCCCAGGATCCGTGTTTCCCTCTCTGCTGATGCCCAAGAAAGCCCTGACACACAGCAGCAACGCTGGGATGAGCACCCAGCTGCCACGTCAAGCCCATGCTCAACATCTGTAGCTCTTGTGTCTATGCCCAAAGGTGCCACTGTGTCAGTGCTGTCTCTGCCTGAGGTTTTACTGCACACAAGTAGACCCAGCAACTGTCCCTTGCATGCTCATGAAGTTAGATGGGTTAGATGTTATCAGGTATTGAGAGAGAACCTGTCCTTACAGAAGCAGCTGAAGTTTAAAGCAGAACTGCTCGGCCACATGCTTTATTAAGGCTTAGGAAGAGAGAACAAGTGTGACAGAACCTGCAGCCAAACACAATAGGAAATGCAGAGACTGCAGGTGAGAAGCAAGAGACCACCTCCCTGGTCAGCCTCGGAAACTGAACAGGCAAGGAGCAGAAGCATTGAGAAGCATCCCCTCACAACGCCCTCTGCGTCAGAGGGGAAGATGAGACAGGGTGTCCGCTCTCCTCCACCCCTGCGCCCTCTGACTGGGGGACAGGTGATCTCCTGGTCAGCCAGAAGACTGCTAGGAAGCAGAGCAGAGCAGATTTACAGGTAATGTTTCTGGATTCACACTGTCAACTGAGGGGTCACGGGACACCCAGAGAGTAACTGCTGTAAAGAAAGACTTGGAAGGGACAGCTTAGGGACCACCACATTTAGACAGCTGCACAAATACAAGCCGAGGGAAAAGGCATCCAAAGATGTGGGTCACTCAAAGACAGCAGTGCTGAGGTCCCCAGGCAAATAGCATGGACTGGGTGAGTCCTGAACTGCCTCTGAGGGCTGAGCAGTGTCTTCAGCCACTCTTTATTAATGCTGCCTCTCCCTGACAGGGAAAGAGCATGAAGCTCCACTGCTCCAGACCTTGCTCCCTGCACAGACACCAAGCTGTGGTGGGCTCACTGCTGCTGTCCAAAAGCGAAATTCCTTTTGCATTTCTGTTATGGGGAAAAGCTCTTGGGAAAGATCCATTTTTTTCGAACCTAAACCATAAAACCTGTCGGTGGCAACTGCAACTAATCACTTGAGTTGCCTTTTTCCCAATGTTTCCTCAGGTATTTGGATAGCAGTAGGGTAATAGAGCACCTAAGGATGGTGCTCAAATAAAGGCACTAAGCTCCAGCTAAGGGATGGGGTTGACACAAGGCATCAGGACTGGTCACAGCACAAACCCTGCATGGCATGGCTTTCCCTTTAACTTTCACATGCTCTTTGAAAGAGAGTGAGGACATAAGGCTTCATTTTCATCACTTTCTTAAAACAAGCTGAGGACAGGGGGGAAAAAAAAAAAATTTCCCTCCCGCTTCAAATCAAAGCCATCTGCTCAGAAACACGCTCTACTCTTCCCCTCACACACATTTCTCCTCTCCTATGGGAACAGCAGCAGATGAGGGGGAAGGCTGCTGCAGAAAAGCCCTCCATCACGTGAGGATGGAGCATGACACCCTCAGGTCTGTGGGGAGACCAGCCCCAGCCCTCTTTCTGGGGCACACGGGGCACTGTCTCAGACAGCAGTGATGGTGCTCATGCCCGCGAGCGCTCCCATGCGGAGCCCTCCCCTGACTCACCTGCTGCAGATGTGGCCGGAGCAGGGCTGGCTTCCTGAGCAAGCCAACAAACCAGCTGGGCAAGACCATTTCAGCACCAGCACATGAACAACTAGATATTCAAGAGTGGATGTATGACACGGTAGTGACAAAGCCATGGGTCCTTCAGGGGTGGAACAGCCTCATCTATCCTCTGCAGGTCACATACACCACCCCTACTTTCACACATAGCTCCACTGCATCACGTTGCCCAAACCCACCCTGTGACCAGAGATATTTCTGCCCTGCTTTGGCACTTGGGGAAGGATAAAGACAGATCCCAAGTGCGCAATTTAAGCACCAAAGTGAGAAGTGATCTGTGGCGTTGACTTGTTTCGGTGAGTAAGGCACACAGTTGTCTTCTGAGTCAGCCATAACACCGTGGCTCACAGTGGAGGGGCCAGAGCAGCCCCCCATACCTTGGGAGAAAATGCAGGTGCTGAGAGGAGAGCAGATATGGGGAAAGGCAGGATTTTTGGTTCCAGGGGGTGGTCCTCCAGCTGTCAAGCAGCAGTAGGGCTCCAAGAATGGCACTCTGCCTCCACCCACTGCAGATCTGGGGAGTGAGGAAGTAAAAGCTGGGGAGGAGAACACTAGAAGCCCAGAAGAACATTACTGTTCTCCCTAAAAGCCCACATTTTCACCAGAATACTAGTAAGAAGACTTAATTCAAGGCATTTTGTGCCAAGAAAAAAGCAAAATCTAAGTCCATCTCAGTTAGAAACTCTCCTGGGGCTGGTGGTGATAATATCCATCCACAGGACATGAACAAAATCTCTGCACCACACAGGGAGCACTTGGCCCGATGCCCTTGGAGACCAATACACTCAGTAACTTCAGCATGAACCTACTAAGAAACATAAGTGACAATCGGACCTCAAATTGCTCCTCAAAATGACGTTTTTACATCACCAGAAGTTTGGCATCAGATGCCCTGGCAGACCAGGCACAGCAATGGGCAGGGGCATGACTCCCACCTCCTAGGCCAACAGCATCTGGGGGGTCACGACCACCTCTACTCACAGACCAGATTCATTTCCAACAGCAATTTAAATAAAGGACACTGTTAAGGTCTTGCTACACAAAGTACGGACTGTGGTGTCTAATTTAAGATTTAGCATGAGGTGCCCAGCTACAGGGCTGTGTTGAGAAGTGATGCTTCTGCTCCACGATCCTGAACAAGGATGGACAGAAGCAACTACAGTGCTTTACAACAGACCCAGCTCATACTGTGTCCAAGGCTTTCAGATTCTGGAGGCATGCAAGCAAGAGGCTGACAGCTCGCAAAAGCTATGCTGGTAGAAAAAGGGCTGCCTCATCTCTCGGTTACACACTGTTCCAACACCCAGGTGCCCACAGAGAAGAGAGGAATCCCTCAAACCCTTTTCTAGGGGCCAAGTGTACAGTGGAAGAGCAGCAGCAAAACTGCAGAGCTTCATTTACAGAGCATCACTTTTTGAGGTACACCTTCCTGGAGATGGAAGGATAACCCCTTTCACACAGCACTTCAAAAACCTGCATTAAAACAGCTGGAATTGTTCAACATGATAAAAGCGGCAAACTCTAATGAGACAGAGTGCACAAGTTTTACCCCTCTCCACTGGAGGCTAGGGATCTGAGCTTGACATGATGCATCCCAATCACAAGATCGACCTAAAGCACACCCCATTTCACACTCATAACAGCAAGTTCTGTTTTCTAGACAGATCAGATATGTAGTAGATGATACAAAACTTATTTCAAATTGGGATGTGGGGTCCAGGAGGGGATAAGCAAGAGGACAACACACAAGTAAAAGCTTTAGAAGAAAAGCCTCTACATAACATTCCAGCTTTGCAGTTTTGGGACAGCATCAGGCATGTGCCAGAAAGGAGGTCAGACACTGGCTGATGACAAAAACCTAAATGCCTTCAGGTCAGGGGACAGTCCCCATCCGGGCAGACTGAAATCACGCTGGCAGAGACGTGTGCCCTTTCAGTACGCACATCCCAACGGCGCCAGAGACGCAGCCAGCTTGGTTGCCAAGGAGTATCATCGGGATCAAATTCACTCATATTTCAAAGCTACACCATCTGATTATCAAAAAGGCGCGTAGCTTTGCAGGAGCAGAGATTATAGGAGCATATATTACTGGGGAAAAACAGTATGTGTCCTAATTCCCCATTTAGGAATGGGCTTGATTGCTCACAGGAGGTTCTGCAAATATTAGCTCACTTAAGTTTCTTTTTCCAGAAAAAAAAAAAAAAGGTATTTTGTTGTTGTAAAATAGCAGGTACAGAGACAAAGCTTTCTAATGAAAGCTAAAGTCATCATTCTGTAGGTTTTATGTATATATCAAAGAACACACTGCACGCTCACTTTGCAATTGTACTTACTATTCCTTCATCGCCCGCTTCAAAACAGCGGTCGCAACCATTTCTATCAGAAGACAATTCCAACTTCAACACTTCACTTAAAACAACAACCCCGTTACACTCTTCATCCTTGTCTGTTTAGCAAATGCTAACCGCAAGGAGCGGCTCTGCTGCTCCAAGATGAGGCAGGTTCTTCACAGACAAAAACTCTCTTCAGGGAAGTTTAAAAGCAGCAAGCATCTCCTCGAAGGCAAACCACACCAGCTCAGCCAGACTCCCAAGGAGATGAATGATACCACAACCTTTCAGTTCCCAAATTTGCTGCTCTCATTTCACAGGCAGTCTGACTTCTGAGTCACCACCTCCCTGTAAATCTCTGCAGAGCAGGTGCACACTTGCATCAGCTCTCATGAAGTAAGAGCTCTGAGGACTGAGCACACAGCCAGGAGCCGAGCCAGGCCGCTCCTTTATGCTCTAAATTCAGCCAGCTTCAACGCAGAGCACCGAGAAGTAACCGATGTCCTCAGATTCCTGCTTACAGGCAAATCTAAGCGCCACCTGCTCCAGCTATGATGCGGGGTCTGAACTGGATCACTTGCCGAGCCCTTGGGGACACTATTTTATATGTAGGCTGGGGGGAAGGATGACAGATTGAAAACCACCCGAGGACCAGCACCCTGCCAGGCCGTGTTATGCTTTAACTGCAGCGAGGAGACGAAGGAAATAGCACAGCGCCGCTCCTTGGCTCTTAATTATGGTCTTGTGACACGGTAGTTAATGGTCTGTCATAGGCTCCATTAGAAACCTTGATGTTTGCAGGAGGCAGACCAAGCTGCGCTCGCAGTAGCTAGCAACCAAGTGAGAGCAGCTCTGGCCTGGGAAGAAGGGTCCTGTTCTTTTGTTACAGACCCTGCTTCCTCTGGGTACAGCTCGGTCCTGGCGTTAACCCCCTCGGCGGCCATGAAAAACGAGCTCGGCTCTGAGCGGGTGCCGAGGCTGAGCTCCGTTTGGGAAGGGTCCAGCTGCGCTGCGGGATTCGGGCATCCAGGGATTACATCAGACCCCGACTGATCGCTCTGCCGTCTCTCGGGCCAAGTTCTCCTGCAGTTCTTTATGATTTTAAGGAACAGCCATGGCCTTTCTGCCGCCAGCCACAACACCCCGATAAATCGCGCCACGCTTCCAGTGAATAAAAAACAAACACAAAGAAAAAGGCAAAACGACGCCTCCCTCCCACAGCAGAGACCCCTCGCAGGGGTTCCTGCTGCTGCCCGCCACAGATGCCGGTGCTGCAGCTGGGGCCCAGCACGGGCCCCCTGCGAGGCCGCGAGTGGGTCGGATCCCGCCCCCCCTCAGCCCCCCTTACCGTTGCTGTAGGCATAGGGGGACTCGGAAGCCCCGTCCTGCAGGCTCTCCAGGATCTCCCCCTTCCCCACGTCGCTGTCCCCCACCAGCAGGAACTTGAGGAGGTAATCGTAGCTCTTCACCGGGCTGCCCTGGGTTCCCATCCTCCCTCTCATCGGCGGGGAGGCCCGATCCGCATCCTCCGGCCGCCGGCCTGAGGGCGGGCTCCGGCCCCGCTCCAGGGACACCGCCGGGCCTCTGACCCCACTGCCGCTCACAGCCGGCCCTCCGCCTCGCTTCGCATCTTCCGCCCAGGGACGCGCTGGGGACCTGCGGCGGGAGGAGGAGGGAAGAAGCCACCCGGCCCCGCCGGCTCCTCAGCGCCCCCCGCCGCTGACAAAGCCCCCGCCCCCACAAAGCGCCGCCGCCCCGCCAAAGGCTCCGCGGGCCGAACCCGCCGGGACGGGCCCCACAGCCAGGCCGGCCTCTCTCGTTCGCTCACCCCACCTGAGTGCCGGGGCGCCCGGGGCCGCGCCGGGCCGCGCAGCCACCACCTCGACCACAGTCTCCGCGCAGCGCCCGCTCGGGCCGAGAAGAGGCGGTGCCGGGACCCACCCCGCGCCCGGCTCCTCTCCCTCCCATAGGCTCAGCAACCCGTCCGTCAAAGCCGACCCCGCCCCGGCGCGGACCGAGGGGCGGGGCCGGCGGAGGAAGGGGAGCGCCGCTGCAAGACTACAGGTCCCGGCGTGTCTTGCGCTGCGGCTCGAGGCCACCGGAGCAGAGCATGATGGGACAGCGAGTCGGGGAGGGAACCGCCCCCTGGGGGGCCCGACATGGTGGCTTCCGGTGGTGGCGCGACTGCAGCGGGCAGGGGAAGGGCTGCGGGTGTCGCCTGCCTGGAGTGCGGCACGGCCTGGGCACAGCCCCGCCGCATCCCCCGCCTCGGGCTGGAGACACATGGAGGGTGTGTTGGGGGTGGGCTGCCCGGTGAGGAGCTGGTTGGATGGTCACATCCAGAGGGTAGTCATCAATGGCTCGGTGTCCAGATGGAGATCACTGGGGAGGTGTGTCCTTCGGGGATCTGTGCTGGCACCAGTGCTGTTCAGTATCTTCTTCAGTGACAGGGACGGTGGGATCGAGGCACTCTCAGCACATCTGCAGATGACCCCAAGATGAGCAGTGTGGTCAACATGACTGAGGGGCAGGATCCATCCAGAGAGACCTGGACAGACCCCAGAAGTGAGCCCACGTAAACCTACTGAGGTTCAGCAAGGACAAGGGCATGGTCCTGCCCTTGGGTCAGGGCAACCCCCAGTACCAGCCCAGGCTGGGGCTGAAGGGATCGAGAGCAGCCCTGTGGAGAAGGACTTGGGGGTGCAAAG